>JAQGAS010000031.1:0-142368 GCA_034686365.1 Pachymerium ferrugineum
GTAACTTCAAAGACAATAAATATTTAAGACTAAAACTTTTTGGGGATAAAGGGGCAGTAAAGGTGTGTATTTTAAAACAAATACTTCGATGGAAGTGATGCAAGTTTAGAAGATATGGCTATGGGTGGGTCTAAGGACGCCATATTGGTTTGGAAGGTCTACGTCATGTAACTTCAAGCATAATAAATATTTAAGACTAAAACTTTTTGTGGATAAAGGGGCAATAAAGATCTGTATTTTAAAACAAATACTTTGATGGAAGTAGAGAGTTGCAATCGGACAAAAACCAGAAAAAGGAATAAAACGAATGTAAATTTTTACTCTTATACTTTCAATGCGGAAGTATTTGCAAAAAAAAACATTAGCAGACCGTTCAATGTCACTTTATTCAAGCGCAAACTGAAGCCGTAAATCTTAATTAACGAGGGGTTAGTAAATTTTTAACTAAACAAAAGTTTATGATACTCACTAAACATAATCTTATTTCATCTACTTACATAGACACTCTTAACGAACTGTTGGCATTAAACATCCGTCATAAATAGCTGTCATCTCCATTTACCATATTAATCTGATTTTCTTGTATGTCAACTGCAGATAGTTTTGTCAATAGTTTATTTACTAAACAAATATAAAATCGAATGTAAATGGACTGTAAGCGGGTGTTTTACTCTAAACTCACCAGCCTTATCAATCTGCGCAGTTTCTCCTTCACTATCCGGCATTTCAGGGACAAGTGGATCCGGGTCCGGAATTGAGTCAGTAGTACTCGCGTTGGTCATAGTCAAACTAATTTCGCTGTCGGCTACAATGCAAAATAAATCACTAAAAAAATCCCTAATCAGGGTGAACATTTAAAACTTACGTGAAAGCGATTCTAATTCGTCGTTTACTTCAGGTTGTTCTGTTGATTGTTTATAATTTTCTTCCATACATTCATCCGGAAACCCATCTAAGCCAATTTCAGGTGGTGGCGTAGGTGTCCCAACATCATCTAATGGTGGTGGTGTGTCCACTATGATCATCTCCACCAAATGACAATCAAGATAGTCAGGTGGTCTGACCGCCAGTGCCTTTCCAATGTCGTCTACAAGCTCATCCTCTACTTGAGTATTCAAAAAGTCTTTAATTCCAAACATTTCGCAAGTAACGTTAAGATTTTCGTCAAAATTGTCGTCACGAAATGGATTCGGCGTAATTACTTGAGATAATCTTCGCACATGTATATCAATAGCTATAAGAATACATTTTTATTAATTAATTTTGATTTCTCTCGAATCAAATTCAAATTTACCATTCTGTATGACATCATCCCCAACTGCGTTCAACTTGACTTCCTGAGGTCGATTCTTAATAGAAGGACTTAAAGATTGAATGTATTAACCGCAAGTAATACCTAAATATTAAAAACTCTTACATTTTTTGAGGCTTTTCATACACCGTTCTTGGAGGTGGTGCTAAATTCTGGCCCTGCCACAATTGAGCCACTTTTGATTGTACATGTACATATTTACGTGACACTGGAATACGTTTTGCCATTGGTAATGGATCTCTTATGGTAGATGAAGGTCTTGCCAGCAAATCAGGCTTAGCAGGTGAGTGTGACCATCGTGGCATCGGTGTTATTGAATTTCTTGATCGGATTGGCGGTAACTCGGGATATAGATTATTACTATCGAACACGGGAGTTATAGTAAGACGGGGCCGTAACGGTAATCGTCTGGAATCATTGTATTTTCCATACATGTTCATTCGTTATTCCTAGCGAAATTTTCTACCCACTTTCGTTGTTTATCCACTATTTGTAGTTAGACAATTTCTGAAATGAATAACAATCGATATACGCTGTTTGATTTATTTCAAGTTTTCATTAAATCTTAAAAAAACTATTCGCAACTCGCCGCAACTAAATTACCTTCTGTGAAGCCGTTGTTCGATACGCTCTTTGAATTCAACTAATCCGATTCTTAGTAAACATACTTACTAGATATACTTCTGCTTTCTTCTAGGGATGGACCAGTAAACATTCAAGTTACATTTGCAACGATAGGTGCTGAATGATCAACCGAATCAGTTTATGATGCAAATTATCCTGTCGTCATCGAGGTTTAAATGCGTAAATCCGAGAAATGTCATCTCCTCTGAGAGCCACAGAATTAGGTTGCAGCCTACGCATTTGCACATGCAAAGACAAAAAGAAAAATCAATTAGAAATCATTCTGACGTCAACATGCTGATGTATTTCCAAAGAATAGAGCCGATGGTATTACCCAATGACAAACAAAAACTCATTAATTTAATGTTAACTGCAATCAAATCAAATATCATAATTAAAGAGCATTTCCAGGTCTCAGTTAGATGGCAACTATGCTATTAATATTCAAGTTGTCAAGAATGACAGTATGACCCAGGGCAATTCTCTATCAACTGCTGAACCGTTCCCATTCAATAAATTTCATGAGAAGTGTCATTTTAAAAAATTAGTGACAGAGCCAACTATTCTAATAAATTTGATTCTGTCTGATGCTATCAATGTAATTAATAACTATTGTAAATTTTACATGGCAACAATGTTTAATTGTTTTACTTATAGCATTTCTTTGAATATATCTACAATGAAATCTGTTTTTATCTACCTAATTTCATTTTCATCTTTCAACTTTCCAATTTGATTGTGTAATGATAATTTTCTTTAAATAAAGATCAATGCACTTATTTCATGTGATGAAAACCCACATATGTTGATGTTGCGCAGTCAATTCATTGGCGCAGGGGAATTCCTTTTCGTCACAATTCAAAAAGATTTCGATCGATTTTTTTTCATACACTGCTTGTAAGAAATTAGTCAATTACGTGCTCAGCACTTTGAGGGAAATGAAAGTTTCTGAGAACAATTTTTTATCACGTTATCAAAACTTTACAAGAAAAAAACCCTGAAAAGGATGTACTCGAAAACAAAGGTTTCAACTAGAATAGTGTTTCAATAAAAACACGCACTTAACCTGTTAAAGAGAAATTCGAGCTTCTATCCTTTTACTTGCATTTTATGATGCGCGTCTTGATTCTTTTCTTTTTCTTAATAATCAGTTAAATAAATTTCTCCCATTACTCCAAAAAATCTGTTAAAATAAACCATGAAAAGCTCTATTAACTCTGAAGGCAGTAGAATTTTATCCCATTCTCCTTGTTATGTAGTGCCCTCTAGGGAGCATGTCCAGATCGTAGACGAACAAACATTGCATAACTAGGGTAAAATGGGATTTAAGATATAAAAAATATATCTATTGCATTTTAATGGTTTATTTCTGTAAACAACGTTTGTAAAGTTAAAGCGAGGACTCGTAGAAATACGCCAACACAAAACAAACATTTACTTCCTCAAAAAATCCCCATTGCATTGTAGCCCAAAACAGCTGTTTCTAACGTCAATGAAATGTTTTGTTCGTACTCCAAATGTTCGTCCTTAATGATATAATTCAATGCAAGCACAAACAGTGTGGGAGTATTTGTGAAGTACTAAAAAATACCCACACTAATGTCCCTATGAAAAAAATATTATATTAATTTTACACATTTCACAGATAATTATGAATGCTGCAGTGAAGCCCAAGCAACGCGAGAGCTTAATTCTTAAGTAATCATCATACTCATAAACTTGTCCTCTTTTTACTCGCAATCGAGGTCCTTCCGGTTTCTCATACCTCATAACAGGTGCGGTCATTCCCAGCATCCCTTACAGGCATCACGCCACTTTTCGGCGGAGCAAGTCCAGTAAGGGCAAGGTGTGTGGAAACCCCCTTTATCCAGTATGATTATTTTCGTTCATCGAGGCTTTTATTTACTAACGTAAATTATTTGTCCGAGTGGCCTGATTTCTTGTTGGGCAAATTTCCTCAGTTTTTTGGCACCTAGTCTGAGTTGGGTCATTGAAGACGTTCTTGAGGGAACGCATGTTCTGCACGTGTTAAGAGCTTCATCAACCAAGGATGTCACGAAGGTAATGGTTCGACCTGTAACGAACCAGATTTCTATTAATAAAACAAATTCTCTTAAGCACAGATCTACAAAATTCTTTTTTGTAAAATAAAAAAGTTTTAATAGTGCATTTTAACTTTAAGTTTTTAAAGTTAAAATTTTAGCTATAGATCTATTCAAACAGTAAAATCTAAAAGTTAATAAGCACAAAAAATATAGAATTTTAAAATTTATGGCCTAGCAACTGATCATTGGGCAATATGGTCTGGGGGAAAAAATTCTATGCACGTGTAAAGTAGAAAAAAAATCGGATAGAACTTAATAATCTCCTATTACAAAATAGTGCAAATTACAAAGTGCCACGAGAAAAAAGGTGATTGTCAATGTATAAATAAGAACATGCAATAAACGCATGCAATTATCAAGTTGATGTTTGCTATTTTTAATTTTTGCAGTAGATACTACTGTTTAAATAAAATTACAACTGCTTGGATTCATTATATTTTAGCTTCCACTGAAATATTTTCCTTAAAATATTAAAAACCAATTCTACATTTTATTAAGAACAAGAATGAAGTTCGATGAAAATCTACATTTAAGATTATTCTAATTTTCAAACTGAAATCAATTCTGAAAATACCACGCAATCTTAAAAAGTAATCTTTGCAAATCTCAATTCAGGGAACTCCACACTTAAAAAAACTCTTTTTCGAAAAAAAAAAAAAAAGGTCTTAGAATCTATTCAATTTCGGACCTTGACAAAATTAAACCTTTGCATAAATATTCGTTAGTCACCTTCACTGATAATAGTAATTCAATTCATCATCATGGAATATACTCCCTGGCAACAAAACTGTTTTAAAACACTCAATGTTCATGCATCACGTGCACGGCATGAAGAGGCGGGTATAAACATTGCAGAAACAACCAACCACATTCGATCGTGATAAGGTGATCACGTACGTCACACATCAGTCGACTCGAGTCGAGTTGATTAAAAATGGGAGAGCCCGCTTACGAACGTTAATAGCACTGTTCTGCCACATTTGATAATCAACTGGCGGCAAATTTTCCTTTATCAGTAAGAAATTTAAAATATTTTTTTTTAAACGTTCACTAATCTCCGCCCATTTTTCACCTCCCACCACCTCCTAGCAGTTCTGCTTTCGTCATCAGCTCAGCCCTGCCTTCAGCCAGTCGATGGTATAAAGCCATGGCGCTGTGCAGGAGGAGCTCAAAAGATACTGGAATGGAAACGTTCCTATCAAGTCTAAACAAAACGAGCAATATGGATTTGAACCGCAATTCTCTGCGAAAGCATAGCACCCGAGACCATGAACCGGTAGAATTCTCTCAGCAATCGATCCTAAGCACCATGGATCGCTTTGTGCAAGCGGTCAACAACATGGATGACACGATCATGGTACCAAGCCGGCTGCTCGATATGCCTTTGCAGAAGGAAAGTTCCGGTAATGCTAATGTCGTACCGAGAGCCGTGATGAGTACGGATTTGTACAGCTTTTACACCATGCTGAATGCTGTGAAAACCGAATTAATTTGGGGAGCTGCGAATGGCAAACACGAGTCCAAAAAGAAACCGGTGAACGCTAGGAAAATGAGCCAGCCAGCCAGATGTGACTCGCTCACTTCGATGAATTCATGTTCAGACTCAGATATGGAGTCGGAATCAAGTACTGAATCCGATTCCGGGGTGGAAATTGACGAACATTCTTTGAGAATCGCTGCATCTTTCCGCCAACACATGTTAGGCCTATTCAATTCATTGCATCAGCTGACCGAATCTGCCAACTATTTGACCAGCCGGTACCAAGAGGAAGTCGGTGGTGGGAATTGTTAATTTCAATAAAACCCACCCCAACATCGCACAATTTTTTTTTTATTAAGCCAAAAGACTTAACTGACATTCTAGAGGACCTCGCCACATTCCTGCCGAGGACTCGGGTTCAGCTGATTGTGACTTGAGGATGTTTACTTGTTTTAAGCAGGATAAACTTTTACTCCCTTTCAAACCAAGGTCAAGATCAGTTGTATATAGCCTTGCAGTTCTTGTAATTTAAATTATATTTAATGGTAATTATTTTTTTTTGGTATACAGTTGGGGAAATTATGTAAAAAAAAAAAATTTCAAAAAGTTGGATTAATTGAAAGATTTGTGAGTCTTAAAAAATACTTGTATAGAATTTTTCAAACGTTTTATAAAGTAATGTAGTACGACTTAAAATATTATTTTCAAGTTATTTTTTTAAAGTGCAAATTTCGTAAGAAATCTGTAAATAAACAGTTGCAAAGTTTACACAACGTCGTATCAAATTAATTCTCCACTCTCAGGTTTATATTACAATAATACCTGCTCTGGAAATGTAACAGGGCCCTATAGTTTAGAATTTCCAGGTGATGAAGTGGGTCATATTGTTTTACAAAATATGTAGGTTAAACTGAGCTCCATCAAGAAGAGAAAAAAAAAATCCCTTATGTAATAAAGCATTAAATTTTAATGCAGTTTAAATTTCGAGCATTATGTTTTCATTTTCGGTTCTTCTAAAAATAAACTGCATCCTAGAGCGGTTAAGCTTCACGTTCTGTTCACGTGAATTACCAGACCAAAAAGTTTCTTCAATTGCCACTCGTGGAAATTAAAACAAACCCACCTAAGTCGTTTCATTCAAACAAATAAGTCTTTTTAAATTCATTTGCAATTTAACTAGCAGGCAAATCGCTTAATCAGATTTCAACCTCATTAAAAACACGCATAAAATTTATTTCGACACACAAAACGCTAAATTAAAATAAAATTACACTTCATCTAAGTCGAGTCAATAAAAAAGGGATAATTTGTTTTTCTTTTCTTGTGGATTTCATTACCCTAATGATGCAACTGTTACCAAGCCATAGTAGACCTAAATAACATCTGGGTGGAAGACTAGAGTTGTTGCCTTGACAACCCCCTTTAAATGCTGACGCAATGTAAAGGTTAGGCCAGTCATCCGATTCGAATAAAATAAAATTTCTATTACTCGTTTTATAGTCACTATCAAAACAGGGAATTTAAACCAGGGGTAGATCTGGATAAATCTGACCTCCTCCTTGCAAAACTGTTTTCGTTTTCCAAATTCCACTCGACAAGTTTAGTAATACAAA
Source organism: Pachymerium ferrugineum (assembly GCA_034686365.1). Classification (NCBI taxonomy): domain Eukaryota; kingdom Metazoa; phylum Arthropoda; class Chilopoda; order Geophilomorpha; family Geophilidae; genus Pachymerium; species Pachymerium ferrugineum. The sequence continues at coordinate 7,135 of JAQGAS010000031.1, forward strand.
CTATAGAAACCCAAATGTAGGTCATTGCAAGAACTTCGAGCCAAAAAGTGAGGGCATTAAAAAAATAAGGGAAAAGGAGGACACTAGAAAAGTGGGTAAAATTCCAAACAAAAATATGGGACAAATACGGAAGCAAAATATCCTTTCCTGTTGATTCGCCAACCTAGTAACAAATTTTTTTAAAAATATGCACTAGATAAACATGTGTTCTAGAAATGGATAAAAAAAAACCTGGTATTATCATTATCCACACTTCAACTGAAAGTGTTGCAGATATCATTACGATATGAATTCAATAAGATTATTTCGTACATAATGTAATAAGTATCTACAGCCTTTTGATTGCCAGAATCAAGTGCAATGCATACAACTACCACCTTTTACTTTATTCTCACGCACGAATGCCTCAAATAAAAAATGTGTAGGAGTTAAGTAAGAATTTCAATTCAAATGTTTACAGGAAAAGCAATGCAAAAGCTACCTAGTGCAAATAAAAGAAAAAAAAGTTGATTAACCGTACTTAAGGTTTAAAATAAAATGTCAAGTCCCAAGACCAAGAAAAAAAAAAAAATTTGAATTCATGATGTAATTTCTCCTTAGTAACAGTGCTTCCGTATCGGTAAGAAATTCCTGTAACATGGGGCAATTAGCTACACGTGCCTATTTTAAAGTTGAACCGAAAATCCGATATATGAATCAATCCAATACAAATGACCCTTTGAAATGAATTTTTTCTTAATTAAAAAATTAAAACATTTTGATAGTTATATGATTGCACTTACAGCATTTCAATTTTTTATATTCATATCGTTGAAATGCTTATCTAAGCGATAAGATAAATAATTACAGAGAAACCCCACAAAGTTAAAGAGATAACTGTTTCCAGTATGGGGTAAAAAAAGAACCGGGAATTGCTAAGGCGTTTGTGTTAAGCAGAGCTTAAAGGATAAATGCTTTAAAGATTTAAACGTGGAAGGAAATGAAATTTGTTAATGACCTTCAAAGCAAGAAATGCGAGATGGGCAAACAGAACCTTTGCGGTTTTCACGTGTTCAGCATGAGTTGTGATGACAAAACCTATGACATCCGAGATAAAATGTTTATAGTCAGCAAATCAATCCTTTTGAAAATAGTAATCTACTCTTTAACTATCTAATGAAACAACTTTTATTGTTGAATTAATTTCAACACCTTTAAATTTCACAAATATTTCATCTACGAAAAGGTGACACCATAATCTTGTCAGGGTCAATAGGACAATGGCCAGCTACTTTCAACCAAATATTTCCGCTAATTCTTGGAAGATGTACAAAATTAATCAGCCATTATATTAAGTAAATTTACTTATCATTAATTAAAATGGTGTTTCATCAGCGAGATTAACGTTATTAAAACACGTTCTTTTCCCAACGTGTACATTTAATCTCTTTAAATAAAACCTCCAATATTAATACAATTCTCTAACCACTAAACTGAAACTTTCATGTCGTAAAGAAACAATATTGAGGATTAACTGTGACCTGTTTACAGACCAAATGATTTATGATCTTTTGTAGCACAAAAAAGACATCCCACGACCTCCAATTATTACTTAGGTAACATAACAATAAAAAAAGAGTTATAGGAATTGCAGATAAATCCCCGAAATTTCTTGACATCAAAACCAACAACTGATGGAAAGAATATATATTGATTAGGATGTTATTTTCACACATCAGTCCCACAAAAAAAAGCTGCTCATGGAAAGCCTTAAAAACATTCGCATCTTTAAGAACCTTAAGTCATCTTATCAGTCACCACTTTTAAAACCGAGGGAATAAACATGGCTTAGAGACAACCAATAAAGCATTTTATCTTAATTGAAACCTTCAAGCTGTTTTTTTTTTTAAATTAACACTTCATGATGAAAATATCAAAGGCACGGATTTCTTAAAACATAAAACTGATGAAAAGAAATCTAAATTTTTACGATCGTACTATACATTATTTCCTCACACAGTACTTTCATAAACAACTCCTACTCCTCCACTCCATTCATGAAATTTCTACAAACTATGCTCTTTTTCATTTTATTTCCTGATTAGTATCTTTTGTGTTGGCATGTGCGCAAGTGGATACAATTCAATAAAAAATTCCGGCACAACTACGTAAATCAAAAACACATTATTCTAAATTATAAAATACGTTTAGACAGTTAAAAACCGGATTCTTTATCATTTTATACAGTTTTGTTTGAATACGAACTGACAAAACCTAGACCTGGTGATACAATATTTAAAAAAAAATACATAAAATATCCGTAAAACAGGTGTTTAACCAGGAAATTCAGCTTGACCTCATATTTAACTTTCTATGGCCGAGAAAAAAAAAATTAATTTGGGTGATTTTAGTGGAATGGAAGAGAACCCACCCTTGAAAATTTTGGTGGGAACTAGGCCATTTCAAGACCAACATGCCCGCTGGACCAATGAAGACGCAAAGCTTACGCGAATTTCATAATCATCTGGTCACTGACTCAAATGTAACCTCGTGAACCAAATCGGAGAAAAACTTCATTTCAATCTTACATTTTCAGTATCTAACATTTGAGCTGGGAAATTATAAATTAGCTTTTTATCATCTAGTTGCGAATTAAGTTGAAAAATAAACAAACCTAAAGCTAAAAAGCATTAGTACTTGTTCCAGTTACAAAATAACTAACAAGCATGCACTAAAACTACCTTATAGATTATATCTCTAATCCAGAATTAAGACTTTAATTTGTTAAAAATTGCAATTTTGAAATTCATACTCAGGCTGCTAACATTTACAATTTTTAAAGGTAATGAGCTATGTCGGTTTAGATGTCAACTTGTATCGATTAAACTTTAATGCTAAGATGTAACATTAACTTAGTCATTGATATCTTGCAATAGACTAAAACCTAAGTAAATAAAAGATTAAAAGATAGGATGATGTGTTTTTTTTAGTTTTCATTACGTAGTTCATAATTGCAATGCGCAGTGGGCTATCTCATCAAGATCACGACTCTATCTAAAAATGATAACAGTGAAAAAATATTCAAGTGTTTTGAAAGCAACACGTACTCATTTACTTCCTAAGCATTATTGTTATTTCCCAAAAGTCTAAGTTAACTCGCACCAAACATTTCTAAATTGTAAATTACTACTAAAAAAAAAAATCTTTCAAACATTAATACTATCTCTGCAGTACAATAAAATTTTCGTACTTCTAATTACACGTTTTTTGTCTAAGTTCCTCCTCAAACCAATTCATTACAGGACCCAGACAATGCTTTCTCAATCACACATGATTGATTTGACTCAATTTTTTCCAGTGGGCTGACTTCTGCAATCAGTTGTTTGGGAGATATTTCTTTTACAGATAATTTTTCCGCATGTATTGCACCAGTTAATTAAATAGATTAACCCTGCAACTAAATAATATTTTTTTTATACTAGACTTCTGCAAAAGTTATGTTCATGTTTACAACTACAGAACTTCCTTAGCATGTAATTAGGCTAAGCCGCTAAAAATAAAAATTCGTTTTTAATTAAAAGAAAAAGTAGTTGTAGATTCACTGAATTTTACTTTAACTTTTTCAAATAAAACATAACGTCCAGTACTCTATTATTCTATTTCCTTGTAACAATTTCGCAATGAACATACGCCGGCGTTTGAATATCTCTACATTGTTTATGAAGACTGTACCTATCAATGCCGTTATATTTACTTACATTACAGCAAATAAAAGTTTACAACTTAAAGAAGGAAGCATTAAGATATCAATGCCCAATCAAATTCTGTTCAACAACGATGAACACTTGACCTCAGAAATACTAGCTCTTCTGTATAATCACAGATATCATTCACATAATTAACACTACTTTGATCAACTATTCGACTTCTGACTTTTGTATAAAACCACCACATACGATTTCTGAATTTGGAAAACCATTCAAAGCAGGAAATACAATTTTCACAATCTGTCCTCGATGTAAATAGTTCATTGCAATAACGCAAGAGGTCGCATCTCTCAAAGCACACTAAATCTGGCGGTGATTTAAATTCGTTATCTCATCAAATCGTAATCGTATCTTTGGTAACTAGATTCATTAAAAATTGAAATAGGTAAACTACAACTTTCCTTAAAGCTATCTACTATTCATGTCATTCGAAAAAAATTTTGATGACTGAGTAAAATAAATAAAGTCACTTTGTAAACTTTGGCTACCCAAATAAAATTCAAATTCCAAAAAAATCATTAATCCCCTCAAACAAAACGTTTATATTATTCATTAGTGTCGTGAATTCTTTTCAAAATACCTGCGTAATCGACTGCATCTATATTAGATATATATTCCTGGTTCATTCCTCTCGACATTCTTCATTTAAAATGCGCGGGGTTTACAGATAAACCTTTTCAATCCGAAATAAAATGTTCCATGATTCGATCACATATTTTATAGCTAGGTTGGTTCAACGGTCGTGGAACAATGTATCAGCCTCTAAAAGAAAAAGTATTAGAAAGAATGACTCGCTTTAATATTTTATGTCAACGAACTGAAGTCTCCAAATTGAAACTGCTTCACCTGAAAAAGTAACGTTAAATAAGTAAACTTCCCGTTTATTACATTTTACTCATACACACACCAAATTTTCGCATAGGACTTGTTACACGACCATATCTTATGCTGGCGAGCATGTTTGTTTGTCAGCTATCTGAAATCACAAATTGTGGAAGGTTTATTTCAAGGTCAGAAACACAATTCTAACGAAATTGTCTTACTAATGCAATAATAGATGATCCAAGAAACTATTTCGGGAAATTCATCTTTGGTATAAATTGTAATTTTTAAGAAAATCTCTCAAACATAAATTTTACATGCCGGCCATGATACCGCCATAATGACGTTAAAGGTGTGGCTGAGTGTTAGCCAATAAAAATGCAGTTCCGAGATCTTAACTCCGAATTTGATCTGTGTCGTAATGCGGCCTGATCCATCTAGTGTGACGTCATTCAAACTGACGAGCACCTGTTAATAACAAACTAGAGATAAAGTAGCTAATTCATACTGTCAATAAAATAAAATATTACAGAATTTTCTCACATTTTGCTTAGTAAATTTTGGCACCTAATATTAAAAACCTTTCAGTTGATTATTAGATTATGTAAATTCCCATTATGAAATAAAAAAAAATCTAGATTGTTGCATATGCGTTGCATAGCCATTGCAGCACAAAGGGTTATTTTAAAGTGGTTTTGTGACTCTTTTAGGAAGAACGCAACTCTGCAAAAATTTGATTATGTTGTTAAGTTAGTTATTCTGTTTCTGCAAAAAGCCTTTTGTTGTATTGTGGCATGAATTAGTAAGTTTTTGACTTCATTAAACCCCTTTAATAAACAATTATTAGTGCAGCACAAAAGTTAAAATCAACATAATAACATTTCAAAACAGCACTTGTATTGATTATTTCTTTTGGTTCACTGGTACTAGCCTCACTTGACATGACCTTCAGCTTGATTTCATGGATTTGAACGCCTCAACTTACTGGGCACTGACAATTGAACTGTATTTTTCCCTCAACGACTTAAATAGCAGGCCACATACTCGCATAATAAGCTTAAGCCAAACAAAAAACTAACATACAACATAAAACGTTAGAAATAACTTTAACATTATTAACATTATCCGAATTTATAATTACCTGTTTTAATTGTAACTATTAAGGCAGGGATAATTTCCATGTTGTTTAAGTTAAGTTTTTCTTAATAAAATAAACTTAAAACTAGAAGTTTCAACTTCCATTATCATTCCATTTCCTCTCAATTTTCGAAAATTATATTTTATAGAGATAAACCGTAACAACAATCTATGTCGTGATTGCGTTCCCCACCTAGTGTCAGATTTGTAAAACTACAGTTATAGTTCGTGGAACTTTAGTGAAATGACTGAAAAGGGCAAATGGAATGCCTATAAAATCGAGTATCATAATTAACACTTGCGGTTAATTCTACATACTTTACTAGAAAAAAAAATATTAAATCATTGATTTTGCCAAGCAAATTCTCAAAATTTAAAATAAATTAAAATTAAGCAAAAATCCAAAAAGGTTGATTTTATACGAAGAGTGAAGGCAGACATTCTCCCTGCAAGACAAGTGACTGTTGCTGATATGATGACAGACGATGTCTTGGAACAAATTAAATTGAGCTTGGCAGCCACCTGCACAAAGCCATGGTCGAAGGCTGTCAAGGCATTCTCAAGACCGAATTCCCCATGGGCCCAGGGCCACCTCATCCAAGACAGGTGCATTACCAGCAAACATCCCAATTAAATAACAAAATTACATATAAAAACAAAAAACTTTTTCAAGATCTCTACTTGTAAAAGAGTCTTGCGTACAATATAAAATTGTATTAGAATGCGTTTCTCAATTTCCTGGAAGAGCAAACAGTAAGTCAATTAAAATTAATCTTGGACTAAAAAAAATTTTTAATACACAATTAAACAAACCGTTACGCACTGCTCATTTGCGGATAGAAACACGGACAAACTCATACTGTCACAGTCACTATGGAAACCAATTACGACTAGGCTTGGCACAAAACTGTCAGAGCTTGAAAACGAGGCAGTTTACAGGGAAGGAGAGAAGCCTTTTCCACCTCATAAAGCCAACAGACTGCCCCTGGTCGCCACCGACCCACTGATCTCTTTTACAGCAAAAAATGGACGACCCGAGAACAAATATATTAAAACAAAATCTCATCACAAACTCTAATACACAGAAAAAAAAAAGAAAAGAAATAAGTATTTGACGCATTTGTTTTTTCACCAGAGAAAAATTTGGCCTCACAAAGAAGAAAATTGTAGTCTAGGGAAAAACATCACAATTTAAATGCCATTTTGTAACATAATCCCTTTTCTAGACATATAATTGTAAAATTTTTGTTGACATTAAAAATTACAACTACTTGATAATATATTTTCTAAAAAAACTTAATGCTTGAAAAATGTAAATTTTATTAGGTTAATGTATAGTTAGGTGCATTTATATTACATTTAAGTTTTTATTTTTAGAAAAACAAAATTAATCCAACAAATTTGATACGTATAATTTTTAGGGGTTTTGAACTTTGAAAATAAACTTACTCCACGAGTAACTTCAATTTTATGTTACACAAATTCCCTTCAGCCATTCATAGTGTGAATGAAATTTGGTGCTGTCGTTATAACGAGGTCTAAATTAGAGGCCACGTTGTACTCATCGACCTACAACAGACCTTCGTCCATTTTTTCCAATTCCTTTTAACTGTACACACAAAATTCAAAAAGTTGCAAATTTTTTTCTTTTACAGATAACGAGAAATTATAAAAATTATGTAAAGAAATAGTCAAAATTTTCATTTTTCAGCGGTATACGGGTTGTTTAACTGACATTAGAGCGAAAGGGTGGGTGCAGACGACCTTTCCCGCCACCAGGCGTCCAGACAGCGACCCCATTCGGAGAACCTTAAGCTCTCGTCTCACGACCCGGGCGGAGGGGTGAGGGCAGAAAGGCCAGGTTTAAGTCCGAATCGGATGAGTTCATTTCCCCTTTTCCGTAATACAAGCTCCAGATGTTTAAGCACAGGTGCAACAACAAACACCTGAACGTCGTTTTTACGATTCGAGGCCAATGGAACTATGTTGGTGTTTTAACAACTTTGCTCATTCTGCTTTTAATATTACATATTAATAACCTTATTTCGTCGCTTTTAAATGTTTCTTACAAGTGACATAAGGAATTTGTGGCAAAGCGCAGCTGAAATCAATTAAATTTAAACCGTGTGTATCAGAGCAAAAATTCCAGATTCAAGTTTTTTTCACATAAAAACGGTTAAATCGATTAACATTATTTCAATTAAACATCAACAATCATTATTTAAAAAAAAAAAAACTGAAGACTTTTTTCAATTTAACAAAAACTCGTTTTGAAAAAAAAAATGGGTAGAAAATTTGAATTTCCCAATTCATCTGAAGCTTTTCTTGCAGAAAATAGTATGAGGCTTTATTGTTACCAAACAAAATATTACTAAACCCTAATAAATTACCCGATAAATCGTTAAGGTTTCTAAGAGCTACTTTCAACGTTAATTTTAGAAAATATAAACAGTTATTACCTTCATTATTTAGACAAATACTAAAATATTAAAATTACTAGTTGATGTTTAATAAATTTTGAATAAAAACAACCGAGTGCAATTAGTCATGTACTTGACTTACAGACAAAAGAAGGGGTGAAAACGAGAATTTGAGGCCAAATTTAAGGGTCTATTTATAGAAGACTCACATTCACATGAGTTCAGAGGTTAAAAGAGGTGAAAGAACAATAAAGTGTAGGAGAAATATGTGACTTAAGATGGCAATGGCAACCGGACATCAGACAAATTTGTTGTTGTTGTGTATAGCGGAATGCAGCCTCGTCTCGTGTCAAGGTGAAGGAGTGGAAAAGAGACGAGACTCCACCAAAACACGCGGAAGAGGTGCGGCTATTTCCCAAGCTCTCATAACCCTTTGCTATTAAAGTTTGTTACCCCAATTTTTGAATAGGGCATAAAAACCACCCTTTGGAAACATAAAAAAAAATTGGAGAGAAATTTTTGAGGCGAAAAGGGTCGACAAGATCATCACTTTAGTCTCTTTTGCAGGGTGTTGGTGCATCGAAATGGGTCATTTGCACGTGGATTTAACAAAGGCCCGTAGGGTATAAAAAATGCCTCTTGCGACCTGTTTGGAGGATAAGTTGCGAGGGCACGTGTGGATATAAAAGGATAAACGTGTGCTGGTTTGAACGTTTTGTAAAGGAAGAAACGGACAATAAGTCACAGACTTGATCTCTCAACATACAACACCTTCGGGTTCGTGAAAAAAAAAGAAGAGGTAAGTTTGCTTAACTTTTATTTTATTTTAATTTTTTTTAAAATTAACTAACCTAAAAGAAACATCATTTCAGAAATTATATAATGTATCCTAAGCTTTGCGTTTAATCAAGTTTAAAAAGTCCATTTTTCAACCTGTACGGAAACTGCGAGAGTGCACAATTAATTTTTGATTTGCACTGAGAACGCTATGTGCCATTTTCTCCTCCAAAGACGAAAATCTTAAGGGGAAAAAAAAATCTTACAAATATTTTATAGAGTTTAAAGGGGAGGCTTCACACACACCAAGAAAAATAAGCAGAGATTTATTTCATGTCTATTATCCCCCAGTTACTTAATACACGGCCCGTTTTTATACACCCACATTAAATTTTTGTACGCACCATAAATACATGGTCGTAAAATTCTTGTCGACTAATAAACAAGCGGACGCCCATTTTCATTAACATGAAAAAGCCAGTCCCAAGTAAAAGAAAGATGATTGATTGGGATTGGAAATCATCAGAATCCACCACATAATTAGAGTGTGGGAAACTCAACACCGACTAGCGGTAGACGGTTGTAACTGTGGCCATGTGGGTCACCAGTTTTCTGACATGAATCCAGTGACCTCGTCGACCTTGGCCATCTGCGTTAAGGCCGCGGGGGTGGAAGAGATAAACACGACCAGAGGCTACACCCACACTATACCTGTTTTCTAACCCCCATCCATTTGCTCTGTACATTAAACTGAAACGAGACACTGGCCTTTTTGAAAATACAACGTCGCTCTCACCTGATTAAATTTGGATGCCACTAATTGAATCGATGACACCATCAAACGAATTCCGTAACCGTCTAATCGAGGTCGTTAATTGACCGTAGGTGTGGTGGTAAAAGTTTACTGTCCCCATACAATTAATATCAGACCTGATTAAAAATTGAATAACAATTTTTCTTTGTACTAAAAGATGTTTAGATAACAATAGAATTATTAATTTACATTCATTAACTACACAATACATAGAAAATTGTGAACAATTTTTGCAGACATCGAAGGGGAGGAAAAAATAATTCGAGACATGATAACCATTTTCAATCAGACCTATTTTAGTGGTTCATTCATGAGGGCAGGCGTCACCTGCAGGCGATGTTCCGAATGACCTCAACAAGCAGCAGACTCATTTGCAGGCTAATATGGATTTAATGGGCCAGAGGACTAATCTAATCCCCTTGCATGAAACCTGATCAAGGAACGTAGTTTGTACTGAAAAGTTAACAGACTGCGCAGATTAAATACAATTCCAACTTAGCCAAGAGAAACCTCTAATTGGGCGTGCACAATTAAAATTGCATTTCAAAAAAGGAAGGAAAAAAAAGTCATCTGTACCTTAAAAAGCCCATCATTTCTGTCTCGAAAGGTTTTTTTTTTCTTTTTTTTGATTTGTTTTTTATTATTTTTGGAGACCACAAGCATGATTTAAGAAATGTTTAAAGCTCTTGTTGGGTGGGCGGATTTTGAGTTAATTGGCTGGAAATGCAGGAGAGGATTTGAAGCGATTAGTAAAATGATCATTTGCAAAGAGTGTAAAATGGCATCTGTTCAACGACCTCGTACGCATTTATTTCATTCCAGAAGCACTCCAGTTTCTTTTACGGAGAATTTAGCGGGGATGTCTTTGGAGTTTGGAATGTGGAGTAAGTCAGGTCGAATGTCGACTGGGAATAGATTAGTTTCCAACTGACACCCGCTGTTCACTACAGAAAAAAAAAAACACGCATAATGAAAGGATGAAATATTAAAATACAATTTTTTGTCACATTCGACCTTGACATCTCAAAAGAAAAATAAAAACACGTCTAAGAAGAGATTCATCAAAAATAGAAATTCTTGTAAAGAGTGAACAAAATTTCTGTTTTTCAGCAGAACCAAAATGTGGAGAAAGAGAATTTCAAGCCCACTTCTTTTCGTTGCCTTTTTCACTGCACTGACTCATGCACAGTATGCTCAACCACCAGAACAACAAGTGCAGATCCAAGTGGCACAACCTACACAACAGCAACCGGTTTACTTCAACCTTCCACACCAACAGCAGCAACAACAACAAGCTCAATACTATCAACCCCAACCCCAGCAACAACCACAACAACAAGCATTTAATCCTTTCTCAATGTTCTTCCGTCCAAGCCAACAATTCGCGGCACCATCAAACAACCAACAACAATTCGAAAATTTCCCTATTTTATCCAGGCTGATGTCTGCGTTCAAAAATGCCTTCAAAATGCCAGTCAACCAGCAACAACAACAACAACAACAGCAGTTCCAGCAGAACCCACAGCAATACGGTCCTATGCAAGCCAGTAATACCGTGTATGACGTTGTACCACCACCGCCACAAGCAACGCGGCAGCCAAACTTTTTGGGCAATCTTTTCGGTTAGAAGAATATGAATTTTTATGTCCAAAATATGAAAATATCATCTACACATCTCATTAAGAAACTTCTCTTCAAAATTCAAGCAAAAGATAAACGCGGACAACTTATAAATCAAGTCCATAACTGCTCATATTTTTCATATAAAAGATAACTTTTGACCTCTTCTCGTTGTTTACATTGATCCTCACTAAGAGTTCACTTTCAAAAAAAATAATTATGGTTAAGAGTGTGGATAGTTTTATAAATCATATTTTTAATGTTTTTATAAATATTTATGTTTTTATTCCTATATACACTTTTATAATGTTTTTAAATTTTTAAAATGTAATACGTTTATTTTTTTTTTAAGAAAAAAATAAGAGGCTTTGATTTTGCTCAAATATATCTTTTTACACACTTTACACGATTAAAATTCACCACTTTCCCCTGATGGTCATTTAGTCTTGATAACATTTTAACTACGGCCAATTCAAAAAAAATAATAAAAAAAATGAAAAAATAAAGGAGTAATTAAAACTTAACATTACCTAAATTACTCATATTTATTCCATGCTCTCACTCTTTGTAATTTATTCCCTTGAATTTTTAATGTCTTTTCCCACATTTTTTTTGTCTTGTTTTTTATGTATCACTAATTTTGTAGTAAACAATAAATACAATTATATAATTCTTTGTACTCTCAGTAAAAATAGATTGAAAAAAAAAAATTGAAAAATTAATGTGGTGTAAAAGTGCATGTTTAAATGTTTAACTTGTTAACTGGTAGAAATTTGTACTAAAATAGAATGAGGAATTCAAGTAAAAAAAGAAAAAAAGGAGAAAAAAAGCAGCTTGTGAGTGTCAAAACCACGAGTTGAAGATTTATTTCTCGTATAAATCATGACAGAAAGCCAACAAGAGACTCCTTCACCCTTCCACGTTCAACTGACCAAGAGCGCTCACTGACATTTTCAAAAATTCCAGAGACATTCCACAAAGTCCAGAGCGTGGACAAGGTTTAATTAAGTTTAGTTTTAAGAGAATCCACAACAAAAAGGGTGAAAAATAATAGAAAATCCAGAGAGTCTTTTCTCGTTAATTGGCTCTTGTGACAGGTAGAGTGAGTAATGGGAGTCCCAAGGAATAAATTAAAATTTATTCAAACTAATGGGCCCCCTGAGGGATGAGAGAAACTATTTCGTTAGGTTTAAAAAGCTCTGACATTCAAATTAGTCAAATTCAAATTGCGCAGATTAAACTTTAAAACCCGTTCAACTTTGAAAATGAAAAAAGTAATTAACCCCACAAAACTCAATATCAAAAGCTCCCTTCAATTAAGTCGACATTTTTTTATTTTACTTTCTCCAGACGAGATAGCGTTTAATGTAATAGTTACTAACTAACTGAATTCTTCTTCCCATTTTCCGTTGGGGTAAGGAGAAAACTCTCCTCCTCTTTCATTCAATTTCAGCTCTGACTCATCATCACATCACTGGGAAATGAGAACCCCCTGCACGTGCACTTTGTTAATTGGTGCACCCACCGGCCGGTAGAGGCCATTCAAGTCACGTGAAGTGTGCGCACTGATTCACCCACGCTTAATTAGCGGACCTATCAAGATACCGAAACGTAAAAGAAGGAGACTGCAATTGCACGTGCTGTAATGACACACCAGATTCATCAAAGTCGAGTCTCTCTACTTTAGAAAATTCCTCTCACAAAACAAGTGCGTTAAATTATTCTATTTGTATTTACAAATGGAATGAAAAATGGCTTTTATACATTTTTCATTTTTCTTTTTTCTATGAGTAAAGTGAAGCAGAGACGTTATAAAGTGTAGTTTGCAACGTGTCCACGAGTGGCGCCAGTAAAATGGGTTTTGGAGAAACCCCAATTGTCATATAAAGAAGGCAAGGGGCCCCTGGACTGTGCGTAGCCCATCAAAAGACCACTACGCCACTCGAATTGGTAACAAGTTGAACATATTACACTTTTTGACATGAATAAAATAAAAAGCGATGAGTTCATCAAAAAGAGAAAAATTGACCATTTCAAAAATAAATAAAATTTCTCCGTTTTCCTCTCAATTCTTACACCACTACATTTTTATTCGCTTTCAACTTTTCTATCATTCTGGTAAATTTGCAATTTTAAATTTTTTTTTTTTCAGTTTACTTTTTATTTCTAAAGTGAGAAGATTTATTTGTTTTTCTGCACGTTTCAAATTTACGATTCAGTTCGGATTTTATAAATTAAAGATTTTTAGATAACCATTTATGAGATTTATGGAATCGATTAATTTCTAACACCGTTTCTAAATCATTTAATCGATTTATAAAGATTTACGGATTTACTATTGGAGTGAACTCAAACGAGGATTTGAATGAAGTGTTGAATAAATCCATAAAGCCTGAAATCAATGAAAAAAATATTTATATTCAAACTTTAAACAAGTCAATCCTAATACAGAATTGAATCAATTGAAATCAAATCAACTCCATTTCACAAACTGTTTGTCAATTTATTCTCTAAATTGTTGAGGCCAACAATTTATCGCCTGCTTTTCTCCATTGACTATTCGAGAGTGGAACGTCTTCACTACATAGGTCGAAAAAACATCAAAAGCTGAGTATAAAAAAAGATAGTAAAAAAAAAAAAAAAAAAACGATATAGTGTTTCACGCACCGGAAGTGCCCCCACGTTACCATGACAACCATGAGATGCAATTGGCGCCACCAATTCCTGTCGATGGACTATGTCGTTTAGGGGAAGAAGAAAAACGACCTTTTCTCCGGAAACTCTGGCCAGGGTATGAGGAAGGGGAGGCGAGTGAAGTGGTGAGAGAAAAGGGCCACTCAGTGCTCGCCGCGCACGCTCTTATTGAAAAAACACCACCTGCCGGCATTGATTGCAACGATTTTGGTTGTGTGTAAAACAAACCAAGAAAGCTAAGTAAAATAAAAAAAATAAAAAAGTGTCCCTTTCGGTACCCACCCACACGTCAACAGATTTGATTTACATTAACAAGAAAGTGCATTAAAATCGATTGAAGCAGAGAGTTTGTTGTTTGTAAGAATTGCAACTCATTTTTTTTTTTTTTTACCGAGTTGAAAGAGAAATTAAGTGAGGTTTTTATATATGTATGAAAAAGTTCTTACTTCCGTTTTGAGTTGTAAACATTTTAAAAGTTTAATCACCGCAACTTCCGGTAGCCATAACTCGTCGTGGTTTCGTGCCTCGTTAATATTAATAGTGCGAAAAGCTGTTTATAATAATCGATGTGGAATCGAGTGTTGTATTCGATAATCTCAAGTGTGGTGTAGGAAAGTTGTAATAACAAAAGAAGGATGATAGGTCAATATTTCAACGTTAGTCGGCGTTTAAAAAGACAAAGAACGCTCATAAAATTTCGCACATCATTTTTCCCAAGTTTGCCATGGAATTAAATCCATTCATTAAAAGTCAGGTGAGAGGAGAAGCTTAAAATGCAAACAGTGTTCAACTCGCTTCTCATAGATTAATGGCGAGTCGAGCAGATCCTTTGTACACAGTCATAATTACTGCGATATATTCATTGTGAGGGTGACAAATAACCCGGATATAGGCAACCCGATACACGACCGTGACACCGAGAAACATGGCACCAATCAGCAAAGCTCAAAAGGCGACCTGGGAACTCTCATATTACACACAAAATCACCTGGAATCCATCACGTTCCATCCCACGAGACTCGACGAGAATCGTGATAACAAATTACTCTGGTTACGCCTCATTAGATCCCCCTCTTCTCCAACTCTCACACAAAAGGGTTTAATACTCCTCCAGCCCCGCTTTTGCCTACCATCCTCTCGAGGTGACAGCGCCATCACCAAAACGAGGCGCCTCTTTCTTCCTCCTCCCCCACGCGTGGGGATCAGTGTTTAATCTGGGCCACTTGTCAGATCGCTGAACTCGAGGATTCTTCAACTCAAATCCAACTGCAATTTGTTCCTTTTTTTTCCTCCTTACTTTTACTCTAAAGGATTATTTGTCTTTCACACTTCCCAACTGACGGGATAAAAATAGATGAGAGAAAAGTTTGCCCCTTCTCCACCCACTGCTCAAAGTCTTTACACTCGTGGAAATAATAATAAAAATTGGAAAAAAAGGAGGAAAAAAATGGAAAAATCCATCTACGCATGCGTGCAAGCAGGTTTTCAAATCTTAGCAATAAATAGCTGCTTTAACTTTTCTTTCTCTCTCTTTCGTTTTATAATGACTTTCCCCTCTGTGCCCCCCGAGTCGCTTGCCTGCACGACGCCCTTGTCTTGCGTGCAGCCGCAATTCAGGCGGAGCTTTTCAATTTCAAACCCCCGACTTTTCGGGGGTTCCTTTTCATTCCACTTGTGCGACTCATTTGTTTCTACAACTTGTACTGATTGTAAACTAAATTCAGTCAAGTTAATTAAACTCATTAATTGAATCTTTTTTTTTTTATTTCTTCCAAGTCTAGACAAACACACAAACAGTTAGTTGTTGGAAAAATGCCTTTTCCATTAAGTGCAATTGACAGCGCTCACGACATAATTCAAAGCAATTGCCTCCCTTTCTCAATTTAATTTTTTAATTTTCGGTACAATTGAAGCAGATAGAAAGCAAACAAATGTATGACAAATGACCACTGAAAATGACACTGATTGTCGCTTAACCAATCAACATTGAAAATTCCCTCCACTGGATAAATTGCCCCCGGGGTTCACTGGACGTTTCAACTTGTAAATAAAATTGCCGGTCCAGGTCAATTTGAAAGGGAATAGAAAAAAAATTGACGTAAAGAAATTTCTAAAGAGATGAAAAAGAATTTGAAAACGAGTAAGAAAAAAAGGAGTGAAAAGAGGAAGAGAGGAAAAAAAAACGGGGATAGAAAATGATATTTCGATTGCGCTGCAAATCTCCCAGAGCGTGGTGCCCTCCTCTGGTAAAATATGGAAATTGACTTTTAAAGTTTACAACTACCAAGTATGCCTTGAAAATTCCATTGCTAACATCAAAAGAATTTGGTATAGATCGAACGCGGCAGTGCACTTACAACCACGTGGCACACTCGATCGCATTTCCATCACTCGTACCACACAAGAATGAACCCAGAAAACGCGCACACAAAAGCCGACACTCTCCCTCATACACCCTCGCATTCTCTTCTATTGATCTGACACTAGGTGAAGGTGCCCTGAGCACCACCCGAGAGTCGCACACGGCGTAGTCGATGCGACCTTGTCGTCATTCAAGGACGTTCCCCGGGCGGGCGGGGAGGAGGAGGAAAAAAAACTATCGATTTTTCAGAGGCCAAACATACGCGCTAACACAGCTCGAGGGAGGAGAGTGAGTGAGTGTATTGGTTTAGCAGTTCGACGCTAGGTTCGCGCGCATCGGCGCTACCAAAGTCGTTTAAAGAGCGGCCAAAGCAGCAGCGAGGCTCAAAGCGCGAACGCTTGGCTCGGGCGTCGGGGGTGAGAGCAACGACCCGGCGCACACTGGCAGCATTCAGATGACGTCGAGCGCGTGGATTAACCGCGGCCAGGCGCACGTTCGCGGAAGACGGCCCCGCACCTGTTCGACTAGCAGTTGCTCCTCATCATGCGCATCAGCAGCAGCATCATGCACGTCGTCGGCCGCGTGCACCGATTTATTCTTCGTATGGCTGGTGGTAGGAACGACGAGCGTCGTGGCCGCTGTCGCCTACCTCAACTCCCTGGACGGGGACTTTGTCCATGACGATTTAATGGCCATTAAAACCAACAAGGACGTAACCGGTGCTGACTCCACATGTTTGCTCGATGTATTCAGGGACGATTTCTGGGGAAAGCCTATGGCCGATAACACCAGCCACAAGTCTTATAGACCTCTTACTATACTTACATTTAGGTAAGAAATTTTATAATAATGTCATTTGTAGAAACAAAAATATATATATATTTTTTTAAACTTATTTTTCTTAAATTATTTTCCTTCAAATTGGCGTTAGTTTTCAAAAAAGGTTAAGCTGTCAAATTCAGTCCTCAATCTGTTCTAATCGAGAGTAAAGGAAGTGAAAGAGAGTAAAGGCGCGGGGGGGAAAAGAGGGTTGTGTGTATGTGTGCAAATCATCTCCAATTGACGCAAATTCACTTGGATTCTCACCGAATGATTGCATTTCCAACTTGGTGGCTGCTGCCTTGAAGCGTTCTTCCCCTTCAAATGGGTGCCAACGAAAAGTGGCGCCCTCTTTCTCAATCGAAAAAAATAAGAATTTCAGCCACCTGGCCTGCATGGACGATTCAACACTACTCCTCATATCGTCCTTCTCCCACATCTATTTACAACCATTTGGACGTTTCAATTTTTTTATTACAATCAATTCAAATAGTATAAAACCACTCTAAAAGAATGTCATTGTTTCCATTAACATTCAAAACTTGCCATCAACACCAAATAAATTAAAAATGATAATCGAACTTCAGAGAATTGGAAAATTGTCGAAGAATGTCTTTCGAAGCGAAAGGATGGGTACAAAAACATTTCTTGAGATTAAAACAACAGGCGAATCGATTAACTGTAAGACAAACACGAGCAGGGATTTTGTAAACGACTTTTATTAAAGGTGAAATAAAGGGGTAAAATTAGTTGGGCAAACGTCCACCATTTCATCACTGAGCTCACAAAGCGCGCGCAGGATGCGGGTAATCTTCGTGAGAAGGGCAACGATGTTCGTCACGACCAACAAATTCTTACTAATGAACGATTCTGAGCTGGCATTGTAAATGCGAGTCGCGCATGGGATCTGCAAATGCAACTCTTTAACGATGAATACTGTAATACAACGGCCTTTTCACAATTAAAATATACGACCATTCAAGATGAGCAACACCTTAAGAGCGTGAAAAAAACCTCGTTATTGCTCATAGAACGGCGAATGATTGACACGACATGCGTGAAATGAAAATCTCTATAAATCACTCGATTTATAAGATACTTCAAGTTCCGCTAAAAAAGTGGCAATTTTTTTTCTCCTCCACCAAATTACCAATCGATTAATATTGCATTAACTCCGGTTGCATTTTCATCAATTCTCAAACGCTTCGTAACATTTTTTTATTATAAAGTCATATACACCTGTCAAACGCAGCGACTGCAACAACAGCGCATAAAATGATTTACCCTAAAAAGAAAAAAAAAAATCGCGACGATGAAACTCTCTCGTTTACTTCGCCCGCGCATTGACTCGCAAAGTCCGGCAACGCCGTGTCGCGTCTAAAGAGTCAGCCGGAAGGTCACCGATAATGGAATGGCGTTGCCCGGGCAACATGAATTATTAGCTCACGCGTGCGCATTGTTCTCACCGCTCGGTCATGGCATTGATTTGCCAAGATTGAGTCGACTAGCTTTTGTTCTTAACTCACACGGCTCTCGGTGAAAAATTCTAATTGCTTAAAACCCCAGTAATAAAGGGAAATGGCTTCCAACTTTTTTTTTACTTCACTTGTTGTTCTAATTGGTGGACACTTTATTGATCCAGGATCCAAATGGCCTCGTTTATTTTTGACAGGTCTCGAAATGACATTTTCCCCTCAATTTTACAACTTGACACATGTTCAAATGTGTGTTTGACCCTAATCATGTGTGCTACACGACACAATGCACGTTTTTTAAAAAGATAGTTGACTTAAAACATTTTTGCATTTTCTTTCCTGAGTTTACACACAATTAATCTTGGGATGGACGCGCGTAAAACCAAACTGTGTTGACCTTTAACCCGTTCTGTCTTAAAGCATGTCAAGTGAAAGGCTGGCGTCAGCGAAATGACAAAAGTCGATGAAAACTCCATTTATAACTGTCGCTTCCAATTACAGAGAACCCTACTAGAAAAAAAAAAGAAAGGCGACGAAAAAAAGGTGAATCTTTTCCACCTGACACTGCACACCTCTGACGTGAACTATTAAATTTAAAGCCACCTTCCTGCCTTTTCGGCTCTTAAAAATAAAATAAAAGAAAATAAAAGGGAAAATGTCGACTCCAAACTTTTAATACAATTACACTCGAGAAAAAATAATAAAAATTTAGACGGAGCATATTGGAACACCGCGACGTTTTACGAGGGGAATAAAGAGAAAAAAAAACTTTTAACACTTTACTAGGAATGAACTTTGCTTTTAAAAATCGATTAACGACAATAATCGAATTTTCTAGTCGATGTTCGAACACTTTGAAACCTTTCAAAAACTTAAAACCATTCGACCAAATTTACTCAAGAATCAACAATTCCCAAACGTCACCTGGTGAGTGGAAAGAGAAAAAAAAATTTCTGCCCACCGATGCATGACCTAGCCCAAGAGACCAAGAGGAGAATTAATTTAGAAGACACGTTAATTTCAGATTTATAGCCGGCCATAAAAAAAATCAGATGAAATCCAAACGCCGACCCCCAGAGGAAGCGGAATAAAAGGGGGAGGGGAGAAAAAAAAGAAAAAAAAATCTCATTTTGCAAAAAAGCGGGTGCAAGAAGTGCAGCAGCAAAGCATCTTCCCAAAGGGAGTCGTCAGACTGGAAGACGCCAATCTTGTACAAGTCATTGAGGAATTGCAAGCTCCATCCACCAAGAGATCCAACTTGAATGCAATTACTCTCCCACGCCTCAAACTCAATTGGCAACACACAAAGGACGAGCAGAATAAAAGGCATCGGCCAAAACCCTTTAATGGGTCTCGCAACCCTCGTCGCTTCTAATACCACGTAACAAGGCCATCAGTTTTTACATAGGGTTACCTAATAAGCTCAACAAAAAATTAAAACCTTTCCCCATTAAAACTCGATTTTCTTCCTTTCACTGTATTGACATACATTTGCTATACCCAGAAACGATACGCAACCTAATACAAACATTACTTTAGCATACATTTTTAATACGTATACATTTTCGTATGTTTCACTATAAAACCGCAATCTAGACAAATTCCCGAAGGGAGATGCAATCAGCTGCATCTAAAGGAAAAAATACAGAAACCAGATATCCCCTTGTGTACAAACCTTCAAGATAGGACCGTATGACTTGCCTTGGAGGATTGGCCTGCTACTTTTTTTTTTTCATTATATTTTTATTTCTTTTCCGCTATTAAAACTGTTTTGCTGCTCAAATGTATCAGTCATTATGCATTCTGACGTTATAAAGACCGTTGGCGGTGCAGTGTTTTGTTGTGTGTAGTTTGGGTCGATGAGTAGATGGGTCGAGGGTGTCGTAAATATCACATCCGGGGTCTCGGGAGAACGGTTGGAAATGGTGTGACACTGGAGCAAACAAGAAAATGTCATCCGTTTGCACTCGGCATTTTGTTCAGGTGAAATGCCATATCTGAAATATCATCTGAAACGTTTGTGAAATTACTGCTTTATGAGTCGAGCTTGTGTGGTGGGAAAATAATAAACTCGTTTTGCAAACCGTGTAACATGATGCCGCAAAATGTTTACTGTCAATTTTCAGTTTTTTTTTTTCCGCATCATGTTTTCAGAATTAACTCGATTGATAAAATCAATCGTAGATCGAACAATTCAATAATCCATATAAAGAACTGATTCTTATTAATTGATTTTCCTTATCAAATTCAATCAATAATAACCCGCTTCTTCTATTGCCACCATTACAATATTAAAAGAAAAAAATTCTTTCACGTGTTCAAGCAAAATCCGATGCTCTGTCAGTCAACATCGATGGGAAATAAAATCGATAATCGATATCCCACCTGCACTTCTGCACTTATTTTGATAGCTTCCCATCCATCACCATCCTATTAATTTAAAATGAACCGACTCCTATATCTACTTTCTCCCTGCACAAACTTTTCAACCTAATTACTCTTCATGATTATTTATCACGTTTAATTCCAAATTTTAAGTGATTCCAAGGAGAGAAAACCTCCCCCAACACCTACATCCTCATCTACATTCTAAAAAAAAAAAAAAAAAATCACGAGACTACATCAACCTCAACAACACGTGTAAAGGGAGTGTCTAAAACGATAAAAAACCTTGCATACAGCTTTAAAAATATTTTATGCCACCATTTTGATAGTTTCGGGCAACCCACAGACCAAACACATCGATAATTTCGGACAATAGACGACAGTTTGTCCCGACGAAAAATGTAAGCCTTAAGCCTGACCACTTAAGGATAATGACTCAAGATTGATGTAGTGAAGCCAATCGATAAATGCCCTGTCGACTTTCGCACGTTTTCTACAGTGGAGCTGCCAACTTGCGAGGCTTCCATTGTTGCCAAGTGAGCAGACGCCGTCAAGCGCGTCCGCCTCTGCACCTTCCATTGATCCCAGGCGCATGTGCGCGAGCGAGACGACAACGCCGCGTTTTACATCACACGACACCCGAACGTCAACTGTGATTTAGATTCGCACTCGACTCGCACTTAAAGAGGCAAAAATAAAATGGCGAACGATAGGGGTGAGTGGTTCTGTCCTTGGTGGCGACAGTTATAAACAAACATTGACGAAATCTACAAGCCCGACAGTTAGCTCTGCGTGTGTTCAACATTCGATTTTTGACGATATTGACAATTTTGGATCTACTCCAAAGACACTTCTCAAAGGGTTAAAGAGAAATGTAAAAGATTTTTTTTTTTAATAAGTTCATTCAACTTTTCATAAACACATGTAAAATGCGACAACAGTTTGTTGAATGATTAAATTTGTAAAATGTTAGTTTGGTTTTTTTTTTTTCTAATAAAATAATTGACGTGTGCGGTCCTTTTAATTGCGTATACGTCAAAGGATTCAAATTCGATTGTGGAGTTATTGACGATCTTGGATTGTGTCCAATAAGACGTCCAAAGACGCTGCAAGACTCCCAAAGGGGTTTGAACTGAGAGTTTGAGAAAGAGGGTTCAGAAGAATGTGGATCATGGGAATGGGATTTTCGTACAAAATGTTTGTCCTCCTTATTGTACATAAAAATTCCAGCAAAGTACAAAAACCAATTGTTGCGAGACATTGGGCAAAGAAAAAGGTCAAATTGTGTTAGATAAAGAAAAATGATGAAAAATGTGTTCAATTCATAAGCTTAATGAAACATAAACAATTAAGAAAAATGTGAAGAGATTCTTTAGTTGGAGAGAGTTTGACAAGTATTTTCCTTAATTAATGTAATTGGATTTTGTGTGCGGGGTAACATTTCTAATTGCAAGAGAAATAGAAGTCATTAGTGGGAAAAGGAGAAGAAAAGGGTGGTCAAAGGTAAACTAGAAGAAAATGATAAGAAATCAGTTGGAAAATGTCAACAGCTGGGTTGACATTAACTTTAAGAAAAATTTCTATAAAAATGCACGATAGGGGGGATAAAAGAAAGGGAAGGGAAAAAAATAAAGAAAAGTCGGCTGACTACTAATTGAGGCCGCACACCTCGCCACGAGAGAAAGAAACGCATCCAGGAGTGAGTAATCGATAAATATTTCTGGAGCGTTGAAATTTATGAGTGTATTAACGTAATGCATCTGAGAAGCGGAGGCGCACGAAACACGAGCAGAAAAATTGTCCAAACGAGGCGAGAGGGAAATTAAAGAGAAAACACAAAATTAACATTCATTCATATTAATGCGCTTACGTAGAACACTTGCCACTTGATCAGCACGTAATCTGTGAAACGCATCTTGACACCTGAGTGGCTTATCTTAAGAGGTCCACGCCCAAAATTGAAATGCACTAAACGTGTTTCCATCTTGCAAGATTTCATGGGTTCACTGATATAAAAGCAAGCGAAACTTTGTTCAACGTCAAACAACTTTATTCTCTCGAGGGTCAATCCTGCACTGACAGCCGGCGGCTGTAATTAAGAAAAGAAAAGTAAAAGCTTAACTAATTGCATCGTGTGTAAGAGTGGTGCAAAAATAAAAGGGTGACGGCTAAATGAAAACCAGCTTAAGACGGAACATGTCAAATGATACGTTCCTCAACACGGATGAAAAACAGGATTAAAGTGTATCAGTATTTTGTAAGACCAGCTTCAATTCACGTTCAACTGAACAAAAGTAAACAACCAAAGGCAGTAACGTATACCTAATGAAAACACTTGAAATTCAGAGAAGGGAACGATCAGAGGAAAAAAATTGTGTGCAGAGCAGGCAGTTTGAAAAAGATCTCGAATTACAAGATGAAAGCCGGGAGCACGTGTCATCGTCGAGAGAAGAAAAGGGCAGGCAAAACGAAAGGGCGGGGGAAAGAAGTGGGGTCGTCCAGGTCGTTTTCATTATCATCCATCACATCCAATTACGGCGCACACTTCACCTTTAAATCAGATGAAACGAAAGAAGAGTGTGCAGACGGCGGATTCCAGTCACGTGATCCAACACTGCGACCAGACCTGAAATCGATGAGGGGAAAAATATACAAAACCACGTCGACGCTCACATATTTCATCTGCCTGCACTGCATGAATACCTAACGACTATTTATGCGACACCTGCACTCCAACGCTACCGTCAAATGACCGACAAAACCCGGAGGTCACTCACTTGGTAGTCAGCTTGCAGCTGGACACTCGCACCGTTGAAATACGACCGCTGCAGGGGTGGTCACTGAGTTTTCAGCGCCGCCAACGATTTATGATAGCAGAACAAGTCGGGAATAACGTTTGCGCAACTGCCCGACTTGATGCTGCTCGGTGTCGAGGGGGAAATGTAGGGGTGCATGCTGCTATGACGCCCCCGCAAGCGAATAATTTTATATTAGCGTGTCTCCGCTCGGCGCTGCAGGCTCCTCCATTCTTCTGCAATGTGAGTGCTATGCAACGGTCACCATCCAACCAGAGAATACGAGATGAACAAGTATACATACATAAGCCCTCGTCACAACGATGGTAAATTTGTAATTTGTTCCAAGTTTTTTTTTTTTTTTTTCAACTGGGATTCCAGATCTGGATTTTATCCAAAATTTGAATTTTTTGGAAGGGACTATAAATATGTAATGGTATAAGTAAAAAAAAAAAAAACAAATGTATTTTTTAAATGAGATGAAATATTTAAATTACAATTTTTTGTTTTCAAAATTGTTATTTCATTTACGCAGCATTTCATTGATAAAACTTCCTACGATATAAATATTTAAGTAAACGTAAATTAAAACTAAGGGAAACATATAATTTTACAATTCTATCGAAAATCCTTTTTACTCTTTAAAATATTCAAAAGTCAAAGAAGCACACACACATCACCAATTCGATCCGTTTATTCAACTGGTCTTTAAACGGTGTAATGAAATAACACAAAGATAAAATAAAAAATAAGAAAATAAATGAAATATTAAACTGAGTGAAAAAAAAAAAAAAAAAAATGTATTTTATTTCTAGGGTAGTTTCTCTAAATTGCTCCCCATTAAGAAAACATTAGAAACCTGAGGTCTAATCATCAAGCCTCCAACCAACCAACATACGAATAAAATGATATTTTGAAATAATTATGAGATCTTACAATTTTACGACAAATTTTGCCGTCTCCTATTTCCAGTGGAACAGGTGTCACAAAGTAGCGCCAATCACCTTCAACTAACGGACTTATTATTATTTCAAACGTTTTAGCATTTTATTGGAAAACACCAACAAAAACCAATAAAATAAAATTAAAAAAAAGAAAGGGTTTCCATCTAAAACTTAGTTCCTTAATAATAAAAAAAAAGACTCCACATACACAAACCCACAAAAGACAGGGAATAGAAGAAAAAGTTTATAAATTATTCGTGCGTTGCTCAGGTGCACTTGGCGTTCGCTTGGAAAATTACAATTTACAGTGAGGTACAACGAAAAACCGCCCACGAGAAAAACTCCACCAGTTTTTTAAGGCGTCGTCACAAAAACTTAAACTTCAATCACTACAAAATTTAACAAAACGCCGTCTATAAAGAATACCATCCATTTACAAAGGTGTGGTTTCCATCTTTTGTTAACCGCGGCGCCATTTTTTTTTTGTCTCTAAACCCCACACCCAAAGAGAAGCTTTAAAAACATAAAAAAAAAAAAAAAACTAAAAATTTCAACACCCACGTTTTCATAAGCCCGAAGTCAACTAATTTATTTATTAACCAAATATCGATTTGTTTGTTGAATACTTGAACGACGCATGCGTCCACTGTTTAGCGAACGTCGGGTCGAAATGGGGTCACAAACTTCCTCCTCCACATCCCTCGAGGTCAGGGCTGACCGATTAAAGGTCCGTGGCCTGAGGATCTCTTCCCAGAGGATCCTTCCCGCCATAAATTAGTTGTATACAAGCCAAGACGAGAAGGAGGTGGGTTTGAGAGAGGCACACGTGCGCCAATCTTGGTGCCTCCTCGGAACGAGTCTTACCGAGTCCCTCGAGGCCAACTGGCGACCTCGTTGCAACGAATTAAGCAATTAAACGCATTGTTTTTTATACAGGGGGTGTGATGTTGTCAGGAAGAACCTAGAGGACACTTCCGGCCGCAATTTCCGAGGGGGCGTGCAATCTCGCGGACCTGATGTCAACCCTTTAAGCTCATGAATGAGACATCACTTGAGCTTTTAGTCGTGACGTTTTTGTTGACGCGTCGCGCTACGAGATCATGTCGTCCGCCATTTTTTTGAGAAGAGCCGAGGAGGATAAATGAAGAAAGGTGGAATATGAATTCATCTCTGACCTTTTTTTTTTTGCCTCCATCACTCGAGATCATAAAATGGCGACATCACGAAAAGAAAATTGGTTTCATATAACGACCTCTTACGCACGGGCCTAATACTCGTCACGTGATCACCTTATGACGTCATTAACCCGAGGGCGGCTGAAACGAGCGACGGAACGCTTAAGGTGCAAGAGACGCTTAATGGGATGAAACGCTTTCCTTGTAAAGCGTCATTCACACGTCAAATGTAGGTACAAAAATCACGTGACTGAAGCGATGCCGACGTCATGGACGAGGTTCAGCAGCTTCTTCCTTTGCACCATTTCCGTTTTGTCAATTCTGTGATAACAGCTTTGCAATCAGGAGGCAAAAGGGCGCGAAAAAACCCCCTCCTATAC
This sequence comes from Pachymerium ferrugineum, assembly GCA_034686365.1. Taxonomy (NCBI): domain Eukaryota; kingdom Metazoa; phylum Arthropoda; class Chilopoda; order Geophilomorpha; family Geophilidae; genus Pachymerium; species Pachymerium ferrugineum. The sequence continues at coordinate 33,500 of JAQGAS010000031.1, forward strand.
CTCGAGGAAGTAAAGGAACAATACGATTCCTTGCGGGCGACTGCACCCTCACCGCGCATCACTTGATTCCGGTTGGGACTCAAAGAAAGGAAGGAAAAAGGGTTGACCCCATCCCTCCATCCACCCTCTTGCACGTAGCCAATCGCGCATGCGTGAAAAAGAGCAACTCCCGTTATAACGAACACCTTTGCACTCCATAATCTAATGGAATGGACTGGAAAGAAGAAGTGGTCCATTATGCATCAGCGCACCTGGTGAGCGAATTTCTTTAAGCAAATGTCACGTGCGGTTGCGCCTAAAACGTGGGAAAAAAAAAAGAATAAAAGATGGACGATGATCAAATTCGATTGTCACGTGACCATCATTAAAGGGACACGGATAGGAAAAATGGTTGCAGACAGGGTGTAGAAATGGGTAATGAGTTTGCAATGGGAGAAACGAGTAAAGGAGGGTTGGAAGGGAACAAAAAAACATTCGGCACTTGATCTGCACCTGGTTATTGGCATTTGTCACGCAAAGCGTTTGCACCTGATGGATATTCGTGCTAATGTCATTGAGCACGACAGTCGTGGCTCGCACCAATTGAGAACCAATCACGTGGGAAATTAATGAAATTTTAACGGATGAAAATTGTAGGTTTAGCAGACAGTTATTGATAAAATATAGGAGGAGGATGATAATGATAAAAAGAAAAAGAGGGTCGCCTCTCAATGGTTGGACAGTGAGGAATTCCTGGGTGATTAACTCAATGTGTCGTTCGATGGAAAATGAATTTTTGTTTTCTTTTTGTTTAGAATTTCATTAGAAGTTGAGTTTTGTGTTGGCTGTAGAAATGGTGTTGCTAGATGATGTCGTAAATGGCAGGTAATAATGGTAAAATGGCGGGTAATTAAGCATTAGGGATAATGACGAACAATGGAAATGAGAAGGTAACAAAAAATAGCGGTGGAATGTGAAGATAGGGTGTTTGAAAACAATGCTAATATTTGGAGAGGGAGGAAGGTGTTTGTGCATTAAACACTCCATATTCTAAAATAGATTTTAAAATAACAGTAATAATAGTATTAAACGTTTAGTGACGTCATTGAAATCAGGCAAAATATCACATATCACTTTTAATCGGATTAAGAAACCTCTCTTAAAACGATGATAATAAAGCAAGGAGAGGGTGTAATCTCATTTAACACCTCCAACTCTTGTAACAAATTTGCTCCTTTTCCACTCTTAAACTTGCAATGATTACAAAACGAGCTCGACTTTGATTCAATTAAACAAATTCAATTCAAAAGCTAATTAACGCCCCAACACCAAGTGCATCGCGCTCCACTTGAATCAACTGCCTTAAAATTTGCCCTCTTTTCTTCTTTTTATATTTTTTTCTTTTTTCTAATACAATGTTCCTTTAAATGCAACGCCAATTTAAAACTCAAATCCTAGGTCGGAAAAGAAGGGGGGGAAGGTGTAATTAATTGACCAGCACAAAGACCCTCTTGGTAATTACCCGAGACGACACACGCAGTTGACCAACGCCTGCGTACAACCACAATTCCTTGCGAGAAAATCAAATTGCTTTTAAATATCGTTTGTCGGACGAGCCAAATTGACAATTAACACGTAATACAGAAAAAGTTAAAACTTGCAACACGTAAAATTAAAACTAAGAGAATTAAAAAGATGGAAGAAAAAGAAAAAAAAAATTAATTAAAGTGAGCGATAATGAGAAGGCTTTAATCTTACAAGATGCTCACCAAGGGTCAGTGCGGGCAAGCTCAAGAGTATCGTTTATGACGTCGACGCACCAAACGAGTTTTCGAGTCCAAGAATTCCAAAGCTGATGTATTAATTAACGTGACATGAACTAATTGACTTGTGGCCAAAAGGGTTAAGCCTATCGTCCCGTGATCCACGCCAAATTACAACAACAGTTTTATCGATACAAAATAGACTAGAAATAAAAAACAAATTAAGATTTGCCATACTCGGTGCCAAAATTTAATTTTAAAATAAATTACAAAAGCGAATGAAGTTTTAAGGCGAACAAGGGGGAGGGAAATGGAAAGGGGAGGAAGGAGGGGGGTTAAGTAATTTCTTTGTTTTAGTTTAAGGTGCCGCCATCTGCCGCGACCATTTTGACGCTGGCGTCGGCCATCGACCTGTCAATGAGGCGCTCGCCTTTCGAGTGGGTGCGCGTGCAAACAGCGCGTGCTTATCGGTCGAAAAGAGAACGCAGTCCAATTAGATCGGCCCCACCCTTCACTATCTATAAATTGTGTTTTCCTTCCCAACCCCCACTTACGTCCTCACCCTCCCGTCATACATTACCAAAGTTGAAGGCAAAACTAACAAAAAATGTTTCAAACTTGTCAATAAATTAATGTAGTAAAAAGAATTGAAATCTTTTGTAATCATGGCCTGATATCGGTCAAGTATTGATTATCCCAGAAGATATTAGAAAAGCTCAGGTGAAAGCAACGCCGAGAGGGTGGGGCAGCTGTTGGGTGACCGCGGTCGCGTGCGTGCAATTACGACGCTCGTCCGGAGAGCAGTGCGGTCGAGAGGTGGACGCTCCGGTGTTGAGATTACCGTCGTTACCCGAGATGTCATGTGACCTCGACTCAGGTCACCGACGCTAATTAACGATCTAGGGTCGCACAAAGCTGAGTCTTCTTTCCCGCTCCGCCTTCGTTCGTCCATATTTAACCTTTTATTCCTCGATTGCCCATTTAAAGTTGATGTGATCGTAGAAAATCGCAAAGCTCGCATTTTCTTGACGCATAATTTTGGCAAACGCTTAATAAACTACGATTAAAACTTAGTTGAAACGAACAAAATCTGCTCCCTTCATTTTCATGTTTCAGCCTTTCTTTATATTTTCTTACATTTTTTTTCCTTCTCTCCGGCTGAATCAGATTCCGCCAGAAGAAGGGCTCTGAGAGAGAAAACAGGCGTCCTGTACGCTGCATTCCTCCACATGTAGCGAAAGGGCGGCAAACAGTAATAAAAACGCGCAACGCAGGGTGAACGCCATGCTACATTTTTGGCATTCTTGCGAAAGGGGTTGAACAGCAAAAATCGATGAATTCGCCAAGACGAAAAACGTTGAGTCGTTGAATAAAACCCTTTTTTGATTATCTGTCCACATCAGCCATCACCTGATCACGGCTCCATTGTGGAGTCACACTCGTCACTCCCTCCCTTCCGTGTCATCAACGGCTATTTTGGACAAATCAATAGAACCCTAATCGATTTGAAGGGCGCGCCAACCAAATCTCCACATCCCTTGTGCGGATGACGCGCCAAAGAAAAGAGGGCAGTCAGCAATCTGTGGACCGCGTGGATCACAAGTTAGAAAAGAAGCGAAAAAATAGAGCAAGAAAGAGAGAGAGAGAAAAAAAAATAAATTTACATCACGCTGACTTTGCCTCTTTTTTATTCCACTATTTGAGCAGAATCTAAAAATTCATGACGCATCCGCATCAAAAACATTGGTCAGTAAATGGGAAAAAGATGCAAAAAAAGTGACATGTAATATTTCACTTTTCTCTCTCTTATCTTATCTAAGTTTTATCCGTTCGAATGTGTCAAAATTAGGTCTTTTCAAGTTGATTTTTGTCTTGGAACAGATGTGGGTGTTGTATGAGGGCACTGGTCAAGAGGGACTTTTCTCGCCCATCGACCGGGTTGAGGTAATTGCGTCATAAAGCGGTTGTGACGTTTTCAATCTCGGCTACTACACTTTACCGTCTAGTAAGGGGAGTGACATGGTTGCTGTGGAAACGATTCAGGATTTTTTTTTGACAAGCGCAAATGATTGAACAGTAATAAGAAATGCCACTGACAATTTCAACGCCTCGTTAAATTTTCGAGTGTGAAAAATTCAGATGTAGTTCCAGATGAAGGGGAAAATATTTTTGGGAGTTCCTTCTTTTGTCTTCTTACAAATTTCAAAACAATTCATCATGACACCTCGTCATACTTTTGTGAGAGAGAAAAAATTTCTTTCGCCTTAGGAGGAAATAGGGAAAAAATGAAGCTTGGCAAAATTTCCAAAGTGTAAGCAATTCACTCTCATTTCATCATGTTTCATAAAGAAAAACTCTTAATGATGATAAGAAGACAGTTGCTTGGCTATGCTCCATTATTTTCAACTGACTTTAAAAAAAAAAATTCTAACAAATTGCAAAATGCAACTTCTCTTTGTTTCTTATCAAACACAAAAACCAAATTTGAAAAATTACTCACTCATTAAAAAAAGAAGGGAAAAAAAAAAACTTTTTTTAATATCTTAAAAATTTCGTTTAATCCCAAGCCACCAAACCCATTCATCCATTTTGGAAATTTCCCTAGTGGTGCGTAATAATAATAATAAAAAAATATTGCAAATGAAATTCATTGTAATTTGATTTACCGACATTCACTTTTTTTTTATCTGTTTTTTATTTTTTTTAATTAATGAGAACAGATTTCACATATAGATAATCTTCATTTCCGCCCAATCTAATGGAAACTAAACCTAATAGCATGAACATTTAACATTTTCCCTCCCTTCGCTTCTGTCGGATGCCTTCAATCCATTCAAATTATGCACACATCAAATAACAAGAGTTATGCAGGCAAAGCCAAAATCGCAGTTTTTTTTTCATTCAAAACGAGAGAATGAAATATGTGCACGGTTCAAAATTACACCATATTTTAATCGATACACGCAGAAAAAATGCAGAATAAGAAAATTTTTATCATTTCATCATACCTCTTAGTAACAGTGTCTTTAATACTCCTTCATGTTTGTTTGCACTTTTCGCCTGGAATTAAAAGCACTTAGTTTAAGAAGGAAAAAAAAATTAACTGGTGCGTGTTAATTCCCTTCCAATCTCCTCACATCCTCAAAGGTGTGAAGAGACGAGAAGTGGGGGATAAATCTGATCCAAATGGGCGGAAGAAGGAAGCTGATTTAACTGTGTGCATCTCTAATTAAACAGAAATTATTTTCTCTTTTCCCACGCAACTCGTGTTGTTTCTCAAGATATTGATTCGCACAGTTGCAAGACAGAAAAAGACTAGGATTAAATTCCGAGCATCCATTTCCAGTGGAGAAACCCAGCAAGCAAATCAGTCGAGAAAAATCCCCGAACAAGTTTAACTACCACTGTGTTGCATTTTTAAGAGATTTAAAACCAAATAGAAAGTTTTGTTCTTCCAATATTCTAACCGAATGCATTTCCCTTTTCTAACTCATTTCTACGAGTTGTTGTAGATAAATATTTTAAACAGTATCTTACCTTTTCGTTGCCTTCTAAGTTCCTTGTCGTTTCCTACGGGAAAATAAAATGAGTGCAATTAGATTTTTTTAAAGTTTGTAATATTTGTTAAGAATTTTGCATCTTTAATTTACTCGCGCATGTGCAGTGAATTCTATTGGTACCCAAATCAGGCGACATTTTCTCCTCGATCTAATTATTGAATCGCGGAATTAAGCAACATTCTCCCCTTGCAGTTGTTAAGTACTTCTTCTAAATGTTAAATTTAGTCAGATTAAAAGATTTTATGTGTATCCTGTTTTTTATTAAAGTTGAGGTAAGTTGTAAATGGGCAAAAGTGCAGCTGCAACTTGAAATTCTACAGAAAGAATTTACCAAATCTTCAAAAAATTAACGATCAATTCCAAACTAGGATTTCAAAAACATCAACCACAAGAATCCATCTATTTAGCAAACCCCATTTTTCATTTTCCATAACATGTTAAAAAAAATCAATGCGCACTGTTTTTCTTACACGACAAATTCTTTTCCGAAAAACAATTCTTCATTTCTCACTTTTTTTTAAAGTTGGACGCTCCAAAAAACAAAAAAAAAACCAAAAAAAAAACCAACACACAGTTCTCTTTCACTAAATAAAAAACCTGACCAAAAAAAGTGGGATACAGAAAAAAAAAATGTTGTGCACTTTACTAACTTTGTTTTTATCTGTCACCTGATTGCTTTGATACGTATATATAGGTGAGAAAGCCAGAAACTGGTAGTTTTGTGGTTTACACAGGTTGTTTCGGGATAAACTATAGAGTGAGATGGTATTGTTTCTGGTCATGTAATCTTCTCTTGACCAAAAGTATCGTAAAACAAAAGGAGCTTAAAACGTTGGTAGAAATGCAATTCCCTTTCACCAATTCCAATATTCCACGTGACGCACTGCATAGAAAAAGAGGGACACCCGAGTAAAATATTGAGTTTCACACACTACCAATGAAATTGAGCTCACTCTTCAAACACCTGCTCCATAAAAGAAAAGAGAGGAAAAACGATAACTTATTCACTTTAGGTATACAAGGTGTGAAGGCAAAACACAAACACACGACGTCCGCTCATGAAGAATATAATGAAAAATTGTACTGTAAATAAACAGGTTGGGGAAAAGAAGAAAAATCCGATGAATGTAAAAGACGGGAAACAGGAAAAAAGTAATGTTAGGGAGAGTTGTGTAGGGAGCGTAAGGGAGATTTAGAAGGTAATCTGAGGCAGAGGAAACGTTCTGAATAATTTATGAACGCAACACTAGGGGTAAACAAAAGATTTCATTTGAATATTAGATACAGTCAACTCGTTTACAACCTCATCAAATATAGATTTGATTTCATTTTACGACTAAATTTTCCATTCACGATCTGTTTTTACTTTGCCAATGTCTCGAATTACGAAAATTGAATAGAAAATGAATAATTAAAAATTCATATTTGTTCGTATAAAAAGGGTTCAAAGAGGAAGAAAAATTCTAATAAAACAATGAGTGTGAGAGGGAGGAAAAACTTTCATATTTCTTGTTTCCATTTCCACACCACATAACACTGATGGAAGATGGGTGCCAAAAACAAGAAGTAGAGTCCTGATAAGAGTTGCGGGGGCGTTGGCATGACACAATCATCTCCAAGTAGATGGGAAGAGGGCGCCGATAACAGGGTGAGGGGTGACGGGCTAAGGGAACGCCAAACGCAGCGGCGCGTCTCACAGCTCGGGCATCAGATTGCACCAGAGATCGAGGTGTGTAGACGAACGAGACAAAGGTAGGGATGAGGAGGGGGAAAGAAGTATCGAGCATGTTGGCTGAGGTAACTGTCGCACAGCAGTCACGCTCTCGCGCACGCGCTGACAGCCGTGGATGACGAGCCTTAAACGGCCCGCGTGAAGGGAATCCCTGAAGAATCACCTGGTTTAAAATAAAGAAAAACTTTTTTTATAAACGTGTGTATACAAACCCTTTTGATGGATTACCCATGTCAATAACTCTCAAAAACTCACGTGTCATATCATGCGTGCAATTTTAACCGGGGACCTCATATAAGATATATGGATGTCCAATTTACTTTATAAGATGATCAAATAAAATGCCAATTATCTGACAGTCAACCTGGTAATGACCATGGCCGTATGTTTAACTACATATGGCTTTTCTAGATCAGCTTTGCCAATTAGAATGAATGCTCACATTGTGATTGGAAAATGAACCGGAAAAAACAAATCAAAATTAAAATTGCTTACAGCAAATTACATTAGCTTCAAGCAAAATCCTGAATACCACTAAACCTTCAATTGTATACTTTCAACATTGAGGGCTTTTCAAATGCAATAATTCCATGCATATCTTTACTAACAAACTAATCTTCATTTTCTGTCTCGACCAATATCTCTAATTCTTCACTTTTATTCACCACACACAAACCCTGTAAACAAAATATAAGCCGGCTGATTGAAGCTTCTAAATTAATTCGTTTTCCATGCATTTGTTATTGCAGATTTTCAACTCGGCTTTCAACAGTCAATACATGCTACACTGTTAACGTATATTGCACACCCTTTGACCTCTCAACCACGATAGAAATTCAATATAAAATTTTCACGAAAATGTCATAGCAGGTTTAAGAGACATGAAACTTTGTTTAACTCCAAGCCAGGCTTGCATTTTCATATTTCTCACAGTCCTTCTAAGATTAAAAGTTATGGGCAGTTTGAGATTTGGAGCGAGAGACAAAGGAGGAAAAAAAAGAGAGACCCTTAGTGCCATTTCTTACATTGCCACGAGCAAAAATAATAATTAAGGAGTGGGAAGGGAATTAATTTTGTGTCCGGAATGAATATGAAAATTGAAAATTATTACCGCTTGCGTGTGCCTACCTCAGCAGTAATCCTCTCGTCTTCCCTTGCCAAATGGGACAAGAGACTCAAACTCTAATCCTACAATGCACTTAATGTTTTCATAATGAAAGGAGGATTCTTTTATTGCTGAAACTCTCTATTAAAAAGAGGGGAAAAACTGGTATTGCTAAAAAAAATATATATATATAAATATATGTCCCAAACTGACCACTAAAATGCAATTATTTTATTAACACGCTATAATAAAATGCATGCGACTACACACTTTTACGAGCGGCGGTGGGTTTATAATGGCAAAAAGTTTTTCGCAGAAAATCAACCAAAAAAAAAAAAATCGATAAGATTCTATTTCAATAACCTAGCTTGAAAAAGAAAATATGTTTAAGACCGAATTAAGGGTTAAGGCTGATATCTCTAGAACAATTATTTGTCCAGTTATCGTTGTCTAATCGAAGGTTATTCATTTTGTATTACACTCATATTTGTTATCTTTACTGCTGCCTTATCTTCAAAAGTCTAATTGAAGTGAAAAATGTCAGTCTCCTTGCAAAACAGATCTATAATTTTTTGTAGGTGGCTTCCAGTAGGTTCTCTTTAGTAGTGTTTGATTAGATACGTTGAATGACTACTTTGTTGGCGAGATTTCATCAAAAGTTGGCAGGACATGTTTAAGGGATTATGCTTATTGCTTGGTTATACGATTGAATTAATTCGTTGGCCCCTAGTTATTAGCCTTACTATTTGGTTACACGCCACTTTTGTGTGTCATTTGCACGCAATTTCAAAGAGCGAGGCAACGGAATAAATGTTTAGAAATATAAAGATGAACTCTTTATAATTCACCACTAATAATATGTCGGCAGAGGAAATGAAAGGTTCGCACATTTTTCTAAAAATAATTAACCACTAAGCAAACATAGTAAAGCCATCAGCAAACCAAACACAAATCCCCCTAGAAGGCATTACAAGGAATTACACACCGTCGTGACCATGCCCATCACCTTTAATGCACAAAAATATCAGCAATTGGATCAAACTGGCTTTTTTCCTATTTGTACAAGCAACCCTAACAAAATCCTAACTCTTACTAATACCACTTGTGCGTTGTTGGCTCGTTCAAACTTCCTGTCAGCCATTGCGATGCAATATGGGGTTGAGAAGCGAGCTTCCAATATCTGCTGGCGCGGGATAGAAAAAGGGAATCCCGAGGGAAGAACCTCTTGGAAATGAGTGCACATGATCTTGACTGACCTTCCCCCTTTTCCTCATTTCGCCTCAGCTTTAATCAAGCATCAAGATGCTCTTCACCTCATGTTTATTGGGTACTCTTGCAAATTACACGTGTTTGAATTCTCATCTTATTACCTTTGCACGCATCACCTAGGGATTTACCTACTGGATTAGAGTGAAAATAAAAAAAAATAATCGAAAAGCTGTTATTTTTTTTTATAAATTAAAAAAAGGATTGTGGTCTTGTCTTTTCTCTCTCTTTGAACATTTTGCTGACTCATTTTGCAAATACATCATTTCCTGCACAACAAGCATCGAAAGCTCTCCAGACGACTTCCTTCTCATCAATATACGTCTGCAAGCAAACTGAGTATTCAAAAACAAATAAGTTTCAAATCAAAGTGATGTACAAATGGAAACACGAATGTTCATTTGAGTAGGGTTTTTTTTTCATAAGGGAATGTAAATAAGGAAAGTAAAAAAAAACAAAAATACTAGTTTATTTACAATGAATGACACGAGATCAACAAACCATTTTTCAATGGAATATCGACATTAAAATCGAACAATTGGACCGATATTGCAAAACCGCAAACCACTTTGGAGATAAAAAAAAATTCAATTTCATCTCATTTCCACACCACAATGGCATAAAATGCATTATCGACACAGCAGATTACTCGATTTTGGGCCGATATTCCACATGAGTTACTCTACATTTGTTTTCAAAACAGGCGGAATAGGACGTTGGTTGCCTGGGTGCGTGCATCGAGCGTAATAACCAACTGTTAGGGATGACTTTGATCGGAGAACATTCACTGACCCAAACCCAATTGGCTTGCACGCTAAATTTCACCATCATCCGTCTATAATCAACAACAGTATCAAAGTTTTGGAGCGGCAATTGTATAGCAAGAGGCTCATTTCACATCATGTGAATGTCAAACCTACACACAAAGACTCGCACTCGTCCAATGTTCGAACCCCAAATTCCACACAATCAGATCATTGTATCACGAGAATTCACATCCCATGTAAACCGACTAATTGAAGTCGACACAATAAATTCCTAACCACTAGAGAAAACGATCCGTTTGATCAGGCTTCTTCTCTCTATTTAAACAGAGCTTTTCTTTCGAGCCAGCTCTCACGTTTATTTGGTGACTGTTTTCTAACTGATTGCTTCCGCTCATTCATCATCAATATTTCTCTTCTAGAAATATAGAACGTTTAAATAAACAATTCTATAAGTTATTTCTATCGGTGTTTTTCTCAGAGTCTTGACGACTAAAGAAATCAATACCGAGGACATTGTCGCGCAGGTAAATTTTATTAAGTTTAATAACATCAAGTCCCCGTTAAAATAACTGCGTTACATTAACGCGATCAATACTTATTAAAATAATAAATGAAATAATTGAGGAATAAAAATCAAGTAAATTATATTTTGTAAACGAGAAAAAAAATACTCGATCGATGAGAGGTAATTCAATAAAATAGTGACAAACTCGCAATTGTAAACGGATATAGAAATGTAAAAGAATAGATGAGTAATTTATGAGTTAGCAGATTGATTTTTCTTTCTCGACATACAAATTTTACAAGCCACTTGCATTCATAATTTAATCTGTCACTCGTAACGTGATTACAGATTGTCAACTGTAGCCTTTTGGAGAAATCATAACGTCAACATGATTCAGTTGAAGACATTACTAGGATTCAAATTGATGAAAGGAACATTTTGCCCTCCACTTTAACTGATCAAAGATAGCACAAACAAAAACATATAAGTCAACCAGGTTTGGCACAAAAGCAAAAGGCAGTTTGTTGGCCTGCATCTGAGGCCAACACTTTAATCAGTTCGGATAACGCGTGTGGATCTGGTGCCGAGCCAAGTAGAGACATGAGATTTCATTTTCAGTGGTGCCGACTCGGTTCTCTTATACCACAGGTGGTCTTTATCTCTTCCAATATCGACGAACACCTCTCAACTTTTATAGACGCAAAGGTTTGCAAAAAGAAACAAAAGACAAACAATTGAAAACTATCTTTAAATCAAAGGGGAAAAAATAAAAGAGGAAATTGTCACCCATAAAAAAAGCCACAAACTGGTCTAGATTGAAAACGTGGACAGGTGAAAATCAAGGTGTGCGAGCACCTGATTGGACAAAAGTTTTTTTTTATTATTATTTTCGATCGAATTTCACGTATAGAGGAAGTTGAGGTGGGTGTTTTTTTTGTTTAAGGAAACTAAACAATTTCGGTTCGTGGAATGAATATGAAATGGTTGTCGAGAGGGGGAGAGAAAATTCGCAAGTTTCTTTAGTGGCAGGTGAGCTTTTTCTCATTCCACCAGAGTCGACACAGAGAATAAGAAAAATTGAATCAAAGAGAAATTGCACTTTTACCACACCACACGTAAATTTCAATCTTAGAACGACACACACTCACATCAAAGTCAGTTTCCGTTTTTCATCGGTCACAGGTGGATTTCAATTTCCCCTCTCTTCTCACCTCGATCCCTCTCTCTCGCACCTGCTCTGGCAAAGAAAGCGGGATAAAAACTTCATCCCGAACAAAGACACGACTACTGATCAAGAAAAATTACATTCAAAGACAGAATTCATTTGAGCTACAAGCACGAGTTTAAAACACATGCGACGTGCCAAACTTTTTCTTTTCCACCCCCTCTCTTTGCGCATTTATCTTTTTTTCAATCTAGTTTCCCCTCTTGAAACGTGTAATACAAATCGATGACGACTACATTGTAAATGAAATGTCTAAAATGTTGTAGTCACTTTTTAGGCCTTATATTAAGTCGCAAAATATAGCGTCTTAATATTTAAACGTCACAATTAAGGCTACAGATGAAACGACTACTGTAATAATTGAATGTATATTCTATTGTCATTATCAATAGCTAAAACAAAGAACTGAAACTGGTTAAATAAACTAGTTCACATCGTCAGTCTTGTGATTAAAAAAAATGAGCAAATTTTTTGATGTAAGATCACAGTCTAAAAATGCAGTGTCACTTGAATTTGCAGTGTAGTGTAGTGCTCTTTAAAGTTCAAGTTTTAATTATAATCCATTTACCAATTCCTCGAGTAATTACAACCAAATTAAATCCAATCTAATTATCTTCTTTTTAACCTTTTACTTGCAGACTCAACGCCATGGTCAAAGGTGTAGAATCGTACGGATTTCACGTGGTAAACGTTGTTCTACACGCAGCTGTGACTGCCCTTTTCACTTACATGGAAGTAACCATCATTCGATGGAATTTCGAGACGGCTCTTTACGGGGGTCTTCTATTCGCCACCCATCCCATCCACACAGAAGCGGTAAGAAAAAGCGACCACATTTACACACCTAAATTGACTTTTCTCCCTCCCCCCCTTCTCTCCATCTCCAATTTCCTCTACAAAAACGGACAATATCGTTCTACGTTCGATAGAATTTTCCTTAAGGAAAAATGTTTTAAATTATTAAGTTTAAGACATACGTAAGTTTTCATTTGGGATACACCCAGTCTCATGTCTCAATATCAACATCTTTGGGGATAGTTTTGAAGGGAAATAAAAAGAAGAAAAAAATTGGGCGGGGGAATTTGATTGACGAGACTGATTCAGTTGGACAGGAAAGATGAAAGAGGGGAACGCAGTCGTGTGTCCCCATTGCGCGCTTTTTGGCGTTCGTTTATGGGGAGAAAATTGCCCGGGGATCGCGTTCTTGGCGTCCGCCCCAAACATCAACCGAGTTCGACGCCCCCTCATTTAACACGTAATGACGTCAGCGCTTTGCCACACTCGAGTGTTTTGCACCAAAGCCATACGTCATCATAGGTCATCGTTGAAGCGTGCACGCCAAAAATTTCCCTCTCTCACCCATTTTTGCTTAATTCACAAACGAGCTCGATAATCAATTTGGTCAAAACGTTTCATCAACCGTGCTCGAGCATCATTAACAGGAGTGAAGAGCCAACACCCTTTCTTCCTCCATTCACTTCCGCCCTTCACCTGTCACAGGTGAACCACCACAGATCGAGCACCAACGAGGAAATCTGTCGTCGACATTTTGAATAGAGATGTTTACACTTGGGCGGAGACTTGCGGGGATTCCTCTGTAACCACCCCATCGCGTGCACACACCTGCCCACGTACGGCTTTCACTGCACCTCAAAATGCGTCTGCTTTTTCCCGTCCACTGCTGTCAGCAAACCGAGGTGAGAGTGGAAAGGGATGTGAGGGAGGGATTAGAAGAAGGACTGGTCACGCGAGCAGTTCATTAATCACGCCACTGGCCCCCTCTCCAGTAAAGACTCGAGGCAGATGGTGCATTTCTCGCCAATACTTCACACAAATGACACGCGATGTCGCTCCAAAACAGATGCAAAACTCAATAGAAAAACACTATCAAAAATATGATTTTAAGAAAAAAAAAATCATTTTATAAATTTAATTTTATCCACTTTAATTCTCTCTCTCTCTCGCTTTATTTAACTTTTTACTTCACTCAATTTCTTCCCACTGTGAACTCGAGGAGGCCATTTTAATCTAATTTCTTCTCTTCGCCTACGGCTTTTCATCGGTTGCAGACACAGCAAAGAGAAAGGAAATATTCAACTCGAATTACTTAGTTTAGGATGTAAAGGTTGTGATGATGAAAAAATTTGAGCCGAAAAAATTCTCACCTAAAAACAAGCTTCAACGCTTTACACTGCGGTTTAGCTGTCAAGTCGCTTAAAAAACGAATGGCTGGAAATTCGCATGCGCGTTGCAGTCGGCAAAACGAACAAGATTTTGGTCTCGAGTGTTTTGTTTACTCTCTTTTGGGGATAAAAGGCTGGTTGCACAGTAGGGTGCTTTCTATCTGTGCGCCTTCTGTTTCTGACGTCAATGGCTGCTACTCAGCAGAAAGAGAAAAGTGAAGATTGATCACCTCTGTTACTGTCAAACAAACAAAAAGCTAAACCAACAAATAACACTCACAAGTATTAAAAGGAGAGAAAAAACACACTCTAATTTTACAGGAACAAGATCTTTTTTCTTATTATTGTTATTGACGCTTCCTCCTGGGATAAAAATATACACAATCTCGTTAAATACACCTTTAATCGATTGGAAAAAAAAAATCAAATCGAGCAAATACTTGCACCTGTTCACCCACATGAGGTTTCATCAAGAGGACTCTAGTTGTCATCATTATTTGGCACAATGCCAGATTGGCCCTACCTGTGGCCGGTGTTGCTGCCTTCTTAATCCTCTTAGAAATTACTTTCACCTTGGGTAATTGCGCTTAGGATACACAAAAATTACCCAACTCATCAGCCTCAACGCCATACCACAAACCCACCATTTACTCACAGAAAAATGACCAACATCCCTAGCCCAGAAGTTACTTTTCCCACGTTCTCTTCCCTATAATCGTTTAAGTGACTCTTTCCATCTTTACAAGCACACGCTAAAAGCAAAGGGGGAGGGGGAAGAGAAATTTTTTTTTTCACAATCCTATAATTGTACCAAACTGACATTTATTTCTTCCACCAGGTGGCTGGAATCGTTGGCAGAGCGGATGTATTGACCGGCCTTTTACTCCTCTTGTCATTTCTATCATACACAAGGTAAGTGGACCGTCTACAATTCCTCTTTTTACCCACAACTTAAACTCGACGAGTTGTCAGTACAAGTAGACAGATGGCGCATTGGGGGGATTGCAAACAGCTCCCTAGATGTTTTAGCCCAGCGCACGGCAGAGGGCCTTGATTGATACATCCCCTCAAGGCCCAAGTTGTATTCGCTGAAGTAATGTATAATGGCAGACGCATGCGTCTTGTTTGACTCCAGGGTTGAAATTGGGACCTTCAAAGACCCGAGAGGTTGCAAGGTGGTGGGGTATCGATGGCACGTGCTTGGCACGGGAACTATGTTGTAAGAGGAGGGGGTTGGATGCGGTTGGGTGGGGTTAGAGAAGAGATAGGGGGGACGTGGTCGAGAGGGATGTGATGGTCCCATAAAAAGACGTGGCAGTTGGAGTCCCTATGGGAATGTTGCTCAACCGCCCGCTGACAAGCCCCAGCGCCATCACACGACCTTATCTGCAGCTCCGAGGGACATGGAGACCAGTTTAAAAAAAAAAAGCAAAAAAAAAGTGAGAGAAAAGAGATGGAAAGGTAGTGGGGAAATGTCCGAAAGCATCGATAAAACAATTCCCCTACGATTACAACACAGTTGGACGATTTTTATGTGTCATGTTGACACATACTTTTTATAATCTTTTCAAACAAAAGAAAAAACCCCAAATGATAGAAATGATGAATGCTTGAAGTGGGTTCTAACTGTTTCTATACATATTTATTTTCTACTCGATTTACTTGAACGTGTGTTTAAATGCACGAATGGACGTTTTTATTAGATAAAATCTGATTGATTAGTTTAGGGATTTTGATTGATGGATTGATAATCGGTGGTCATTTCAAATGTCAATTGTTGATATGACCATTGGACTCGTACGTGGTCTGCCAACCGATGAATAGCGTCCCTGCAACGTTTGCCGTTTCTCATCTCCTACATAATTCATAGGGCAGTGTTAGAGGGCGCAACGAGCATTGGAATCGAGCCCATCAGCTACGACCATTGGGGAGTATCCCACAATCCATCGCGAACTGACCATCATTTTTACAATGGGGATGACATAAGATAAGAAGTCAAACCTCAGAGTCCCCACCGACACTAGTCAAAAAACTTTCTTCTCTTCATCCGTTTCTCTTTGTGGGTATGTCCCCCAAAGAAGTGTGATAAGAAACTAAAAAAAAAAAATTTCTTACTTCAATATAACTCAAATGCAGATTCAGCTTTAAGAAAACCACTCCCTGGTTATAAAAATAAGATAACTCATTTTTTTATATATAAAAACAGCAAGCAAAGGTCGTAACGAGTGGAATGGTTATTAAAATTGGAGCACACACACATATTGTGACATTACAGCATATTTATTTACTATAATAACAATGTACCAAGTATCAATTATTTCTAGGAGGAATCTCGATATATTCTCTCATAAATGTCGTAATTACAAGACAGTGATCATAAGTGATAGGAGGAAATGTTTTTTTTGTTTAAGTTATTGTGTAAAATAAAATGTTATTTCGTTGTATATTTTCAAAGTGGATTATTCGATTTACTTGATATTCGAGGGCTGAGTTATTCTGGTTTAGCTCGCAAAGCAGGTATATGGGCTTGAATTATTGGAACCATTTAGAGCATCGAGTGGAGCTTCAGGTGCATCTAAGTGAAATATGACCAAGATCAAGCGAGAGGTCCTCGACCTAAAGAAAGGTGGAAGTGCCATTATTCAATCAAAACTGACCACCGTCACCTGTTTCCTCAGGTACAGTTTCTTAAAGGGCAAGGTGCAAACGAAATATTTTTTATCAAGTAAAAAAAAAATCGATAAAAGTGAAATTACAAGTACGTGACATAGCAAATCAGGTGATGGACAAGACAAATTAAAAAAGTGTAAAATACAACAAAAAACGAGCAGAAAAATGCATTTGAAGAAAAGGAAAAAAAAAATTAAAGAGAGGAAGGAAAAGATCAAAGCAAAAATATCACACACAAAAGAATACTGATGGAGAAACGGACCCGGAAAAAATGGAAAAAATAATTTTTTTTCTTCTTCTTTTCTTATCAGATATTTGGCTATGAGCCAAGGGGATAGCTAAACAGAGTAAAAGAGAAAAGCAACAGAGGGAATCCAAAAAGAAGAAAAGATTTTTTTCCTTTTTATGTAGAGGAAAAAAGGAAATATGAAAAATTAAAAAGATTTTACCCTTTGGGTTCGCTGTGTTTTAACACCCATTCACTCTTTAATTAACCATTTAGTAATTTTTAAAAAGTCAAACTGGGGTAATAAATCTAACTTTAAAACACGGGCTGTTGCGCAAGACTGATTAGAAAGCGAGTTTCGGGGCGTTATCGCAAAGCGCATGTCACTCATTCACAGATCAAAATTGGTTAATTCCCACTTTAACTTGGTTCTAAACACATTTCAATTCCATTTTAAATCGAGCCAATAACTCGTACACACCATTAAACTTCCCCTTCACCCGCCTCCCCAATATTAAAGCATAGCATGACAGGTGACTTAAACATCAAAACGCCCAACCTTGTTCAATCCATCTAACCCCTTTTAACTCGTTTAGTGAAACAAAATGGTGAAGCAAATTGCACTCATTTTTCCGCCTTGTGATCCATAAAGCAAGCGCCACTCGTCCGACTAATAGCGGCAAAAGTGTTAGTAGCTCCACGTTGTTCCAATCAAAACGACACGTTCCCTTGCACGCCCAGTTTCTAACTCCTCTTGTTTATGCGACAAGTTTAGGCCTAATACGTTGACCATACATTGACCAGAGTGCAGTGCATGTATTATTACGACGTCGCTAAGCACAGCTGTGCACGCGCCGTCTGTTAACTACTCTTCATTTACACAGTCTTAGGAGTGCATGTTGAATCTTCATTCACCGACAACCGCAAACCGACGTTCGTGTCGCTTTCATTATCAACGCGTTTCCGTTTTTTCGGTCTCGTCAAACACAAAAATCAACATAAAATCAATATTTTTCGATTTTTATATTCCCCTTAAATACAATTACGTTTTATCAGGTTAGGCGGAACAAAAAAAAATTTGCACAAAACAACCGTCTTCACCGCATGTTTTACAACTACTTATTTGCATAATCAAAATCTATAGCACATCTCCCTCGAGTATCTTCATCTTCTCCGCATCTGATAAATCCTCTCTCGTCTCGACATTTTTTTTAATACACTTTTAATTTCCGATGAAAACATTCTTGAAAATAACATTTCATTTACATTTTTAACCATTGTCAAAACGAAGAAAGGGGGGGAGGGGAATATAAAATTTGCCAACTTTTACCAATCGTTGCTTCTCTTTTGCAATTTGAAACGCTACTTTGCCAGTCGTGGAATCACAGAGGCGAAGCAATAAACTTAGTCGGTCCTCACAAAAGTGTTGCGTGTGTTTCATTTCACTACTTTCTCTTTTTGTTTTCTCGCCAGATTGAAATTTCTCGCTGCTTGAGTCTCGCTCCGTTGCGCTCCGTCTGCGTTCTGTCAAAACTGGCGAAATGTGACAGCCTTAACTTCCGCTTCTTCTTCAAAAGAAACTTTATTCCTTGTTTTCACAAAACGAAGAAGAGAAACAAAACACGCAAAACGCCCAACTTTGCTATAGAAACTATTTTTTCCCTGTCTTCTTCCGCATTTAAGAAAGATCG
Source organism: Pachymerium ferrugineum (assembly GCA_034686365.1). Classification (NCBI taxonomy): domain Eukaryota; kingdom Metazoa; phylum Arthropoda; class Chilopoda; order Geophilomorpha; family Geophilidae; genus Pachymerium; species Pachymerium ferrugineum. The sequence continues at coordinate 52,172 of JAQGAS010000031.1, forward strand.
AAGTTCCTACAACTAAATCGAAAGTCACATGAGATATTTGTCCAAGTACCTAGTAATTTAAACGACAACCCTGCCTTCAAAAAAAAAAAAAAAGAAAAAAGAAACCGATGAGTCAGTATCTAAGAAGAAAACGAGAAAACGACTTTTATCTTATCTATCGATCTCAGGTGAATAAATAGAATAGAAAAGGACGAAAATAACATCATTCTAGAAGAGAAAGATCACAAATAACAAGCAAGTTCACTCGAAACCCATAATTCAATTCCGCGTAAACTCAATAACAAAGCAACCAATTTATCAAAAACATAGGCACAAGCCTATATTTTTACTCTAAAATTGTGTTACCGTGAAAGGAAACAAAAAATACTAAAGTAAAAGAATTTAAAAAACATGGGAAATAAAAAATTCTATTTAAATAAAAAAAAAATCAATTATTTTTTCGATTCTATCTCGGATAAAAAAAAAATATCAACGGGTATGAGAAATGAGCAAAGTATACGTATGTGATGGTGAATGGGTGGCTTTGCACTTAACAACACTAGAAAGCGTTTGATGGGTTCCCACAGGCGCGCGTTTTTTTTCCCAGACGCACCTCCACTACAGTCGAACGCATAATGGATGCATCGCAGACTAGCTTTTATAAGTTCACAAAGCAACGTAATTTTTAGCTTAAAGAAACGCAAAACAAACGCCATCTGTCCTTTTTTTCTAAAACGAAAAAAAAACTCGGTTCAATTTTTCAAAACTCGAATTAAAAAAACAAATCAAAAAAAATTTGTCGAGCGCTAAACACAAAGCAAGTGGATGAATTCAAATTGGAAAAGAGAGAGAGAGAAACAAGGAGGCATTTCAAGAGGCCCCGTGTTGCAAGCACGGGGGCGTTTGCATTAATGGAAACACGGCGTCTTATCACACAAGCACGTGCTGTGTGCTGAGACAAGTAATTGCCTTACGAGCGAAGCCTTAATGGGGGGTTGGCTAAATTCGAAAGTAATATCTCTCTCGACCATGCAAGAAATATAGACCGAGTGCACACTACACACACATTTATATGTTCTACTCGCATGCCGTTAGTCGCTGCCATAAATCCTCCTCCACCAATTTCCTCACACGTCGACTATAAAATAGTCTTTTAGCCAATAACTAGTGTAATGACTCAACAAGTGATTCTCTCTGTCCATTTGGCGCGACCCTACAAATCATTCCCCATTTTCCAAGCGCAAACACACCATAGCCAAAATTGAATATTTTCATCGCCAACTCACACCTACATACAAATGGTCCATTTCTTACCAAACACTTGTTTCTTTTTGCTTATGAAAAAAAAAAATATTCACAAGAAGGGGAAAGAAGGTTGGCGAAGGCAAATAATACACTCCGCAGTGGATTTCGATGCCTTTTGCCTCGCCACATCATCATCTTCCCACAGCCAACTGCCTGCAGAATATTTATCTCAGTCTCGCCATTTTATAGCCCGATGCAACAAGCTCCCCGACCGATGCTTCCCTGCACTGTCTACGTGCTTGGCAGTGAAAGCACCCGCCAAACAGGAAAAGCAGGGGAGCTGAAGGTGGAATGTAACATGGGGGCTATTCGGTAGAAAGTCCCTTGTACACTCTACCAGTAAACGCATTTCACGCACCAACGTGGGTGGAGAAAATTCACAACAAAACCGCAAAGAAATCACCAGCCACAAACTGCTGACGTTAACACATCGATTGGAAAAGAAAAAAGAATAAAAAATATAAAAGAAAAAAAAAGTTATGCAAAACGTTTCGCACATTTTTTGCCTTTAGTTAGGCACATATGCATGAAAACCCAGATAGAACCCCGAGTGACTCCCAAGCGGACCCCCCGCGCGTTAAAAGGGGCAGATAGCGGACGACACTCAGGGACATCTTACGTCGCTTTATGATGGCTCAGGGGCCAATACCCTTTTATCCCTCGCTTCGTCATCCTCCGTTTGCGAGTGCACCATAAAAAAAAAAAAGATCGACTTTGAAATTCAATTGACGCCAAACCCCCTGCGAAACGTGCGCGTCTAAACCAGGCTGGGATTTGCATCTTGTGGCAAAAGTGTCTTGCCACTGGGCCTACCCCATGGAGCTTTCATGGCCTGCACCTCGATCTTAAACTGCCATGCTTATATGTTTTCCTCTTTTTCTTTTTTTATGTCTCTATATTTTTTCCGATTCTTTTATCCCTTTCAATACATCGCCAACCCATTAGTGACTGCCCAATTAAAAAAGACAAAAGTAATGAGAAAATAAAGTAATTAAAAAAAAAAAAAAAAAAATTGGGAGCTCTCCAATGAAACCGGGAAAAAAGGAGAGGAGGCAATTAACCCAATTTTAGTTACATTTTCTCCCCATCTACTGTCCATCTATATTTTTTTTTTAAAGTTTCATTAAGAGAAAATTTACAGAAAGAAAATTTTAATTTCTTTCAAGGCAAGTTAATTTTTTTTTCATTTGGGGTGGGGTTAGTAATTAATCCAATTTATCGCTTTGTAATGCCATACATACTTTGAACTTCAATACAAAAAAAAATGGTAATAAATTTAAGGTTGAAAAGAGAAAAGGGAGAATACGGTTCAATTAATCCAATTTTAGTTCAATTTTTCCATTGGAAATAAAATTTATTGTTAGTTGAATGTCATACCTCCATTGAATTTGTGTCGACGTAAATGGTTAATTTATTCACTGCACGTTGATGGCGGATGGCGCCAATCAAAATTCACACCACACGGCCGTGTTACACGTCTATAAATTGGTTCAGTATCCAGTGTGTTGTGTCGAGACAGTCGAATAAAATTTGTGAAAGGAATCGTGCAAGTGGAAAGCTGTTTGCACCATACAGATTTGAAATAAATTGCATTGCCAGTGCTTGGTGCCCATACTAATACAACGCCACTAGCGGCCAATACGGCCGACCAAACAACATACGTATACACCAAAATCGCATTAATGGCGCGACTTAACTTTATTATAGCCACATAAAACAACCTATTGATGCTTAATCCGGGTACATGTTACGATCGCAATCACCACATCTGCTTTCATAAGCATCGCCTCTAAATTTGCAAATCCTTAATCTTTTAAGGTAAACACCCAAGGAGCATTAATGCAACTATACAGAAGCATTTGTACAAGCTTAAAACTGAATTTGGATTCACCGGTCATGGGAATCTTGCACGTGCTGCGTTTTGCCACGTTTTCTCTTAAAAATGTGTAAACAAAATGTAAATTATAAATATGCAAGCTCCGCCTATTTCGTTTTTACTGCTTGATAAATATAAAAAGAAGATTACTGACATGTGCTTGAATATTCACTAACTCATTAAATTGTTACATTCTCTAACATTTCCTTAGGGTTTTCTTGTCAACTAAAACTGAAACGTCATTCTTGTGGTTTGAAAGGGTCATTAATAAATAATTTAAATTATAATTGTTGTTCTACTAACTTTCTTCGTGATAAAACGCGACGTTAAATTAGAATAAAATGTCGCTCTTAATGCACATATTACAAGCTTTGAGAGAGAAAAAAAAGTATACAATGCAGTCAAATGTCAGAAGCAGACTTTAATAGCGTTGAAGTACAGCTTTACTAGTTTCAAGTCGACAATTTTCAAGTCGAGTGCCTTTTTTTTTCCTCCCCTTTTCTTCTCCCGTCTGTAAGAGTCGATAAACAAGTGTCGCAGTTGATTTTTACTTTGTAATCCGTATTGGTTTATCGATAAATTCTTTTGAGGCAGGGGGAAATTTGTGAATGCGGTACTTGTTTCAAAAGAAGAGACAAATTTGAGCTTTTATTTAAGGTTGGACAATTTGTGACTTGGGGAAAAGAAAGAAAAAAAAATTAGCGCGGTCTTTTCTCGGTTTTTATCGATTTCTTAGCTGGAATGTCGTTAATAAATGTAAATTGTTGAATTTTAATTAATTGCGTTGTCAAACATTGTGCTGCGATTCGCAATCTGTCTGCCATCTTTTGTCAAATCCAAGACTGCAATTATAGGGAGGTTTTAAATTGCGGATTAAGGAAGAACAATTACAATTCTTCAAACCGCACAATTTTCTTATTGAAATAAGTTAGGGGAAAGAAATTCGGGAAACTTTGTTGTTTGTTTCTCTCCATTTGACATTTTAAATATAAAAAAGAAAAGTCGAGCAACATTTCACTTGAAACTCTACAAACTTTGACATTTCACTCAACTTTTATTTCGCATCAAACTGACCATGTTTCCTCTTTCTCTCCACTGCAGAGCCATCCACAACTCACAACAAACAACTGAGTACGACACCAGTCGAGGAACCATGTGGCTAATTACCAGTCTCGTGCTGGCTACTGGCGCCATGTTGGCCAAGGAGCATGGCATCACTGTTCTTGGAATCATTCTTTGCTACGATCTATACGCTTCCAAAAAGGGACTTCGCAAGTAAGAAAATTATTCAATTTTCCCTAATTACCACCACTTTCTTTCCTTACCATAAAAACTCTTAAAAGAGATTCCGCCATCACTCAACCCCACAGTGTTTTGTGTTTTGAGGTTGGGGTTGGTGGTTGCTACTTCACATCCATCTTTCACCCTTTTTTTTTAACCATGCAATTAAAATGTCACGCCAAACTAACGAGTCCCCAAGTAATTTTGGCGGGAAAAAGCGGTGCCACGACACCCGTGCTCGAATTCATTATCTTCTCTGGGGCTGATACACAACATTAATTCCTAGTTAACAAACATTACTACTAGGTGGAGGCAACGCCCTTCTTTCTACTTAGTTTTAAAAAGGTAAATAAATAAATTTAGAAAAAAAGGACTGCACGAAAAATTAAAAAAGGGAAGCGGTTTGCAATGAGGAAGAAAGAAATGAAAAGAGGATTAAAGTATTGTTTGTCTGTTCTCATAATTTTTTTTAACTTTTTTTAAGGGAAGGTTGGACTTTGGTTTGTTTGTCCCTCAAGGGAATAAATTGGATTTGAACAAAGTTGGTCTTTGTCTATTGAGAGATAAAAACCAGTGAAGGAAGAAGGAGGGGAGAGAACATAAAAAATGCATTTGCAGTCGCCATATAAACAAACAGGTTCCAATACCATTCGAAAGCAATACACAACATCACGTGATCACTAGTCTGATTCGGATTAAATCAACAAATCACAAGCAAGGGGCCACTCAAACCAATCATTATTAAATTTAAAAATATATAACTAAAAAAGCTTTACAATCGTCTCATGGAAACTCAGCAAAATTGGGAGAAAAAAATAAAAAGAAAATTTTCAATTGCCGATTTATCACCAAATAAAATGCGATCTACATATTCATTGATTTCCAATGACCAACTGAGAAGGTCAGTTCTTCAGATGATGTCGCCAAGAGTCAATAACATGCAAGAAACGAACTTATACATCAATGCGCACGCTCGCTCTCATCAATATGAGACACGGACTTGCTTTCACCGTGCGTTCCTCATCTGATCGATAGTGTTGACAGGCACGAGACACTGCTGATCGATCGGAGTACTGAGGAGGAAAAAAAAAACCATAAAAGAAAAGAATAAAAAATGATGCTCCAAGCCAAACGCCAGGACCGTGGCACCGTCCGTTGATCCCGTTGATTCATCCCCGGCAAAGCGACGACGCGCTTCCGTGGACTCTGAGCTTTCAAAGTCAGTGGCAAATCCTTCTTATATATATAGGCGCCCCTTAGGACCTAACTGTAAACAAAACTAAATTCCCCAAGTATTTACTCGATGATATTGAGAACCGTGTCGAATAAGACTCCTTACTTTTCTTATGTGCGCCTTCATGCGAGTCGAGACCAAAACCGACAAAACAATTGTATCGTCTTAAAATATTAGTTTCATCTATCTCAATGGAGTTATTTAATCAATATGTGAGAGTAACTTTGCTATTAGAAAGCGTCAAAAGCGAAAGGTTTTCCAAGCTTAAATATTTTATGAATATTTAACGTTCCCATCAACTACATATTTAAGATCAAAAAGGCCAGCCAGTTCGTAGAAATCTTAAGATAACCTTTTAGCCATAAGACATATCTTTGATCTATTTCTCTTGACGGAAAAACGACGGCTTTTATTTCCTGTACAGACCATTTTTATCTCTTTTTTTGAAAGAAAATTTCCAGATACAAGACCGTTTGCAAACATCGTAAGACCAGGTTTTAGAGGCTTGACTAGTTTATAGGGAAAATGTTAATCCAATAGGACGTTCGCCATATTGGATTTCATAAAAGGCGGTTTTATACTTCCGAAGAGTTGTTCAAGAACTCAATTGAATGTAAATAACCCACTTGAATGAAGATAAATATTTTCACTTGCTGTTGGCTTTTGTGTTTATCTGTTTCAAGACTTTTTTTTTTTTGGATAAACCCAGAATTTTTTTTTTTCACTCCTTTAGAAATTGTCCCCGACAGGTGCGATAGTGTCACAGGTGGCAAATTGAGAGGAGATGTAGTCCAAGTGTAGGTCACATGGCCACCGTTTAACGAGAAAAACATGGCCTGTAAACAAGCTCGGCACGCGACCACCAACCCGTTTTTGCTTAGAGCAGTAAAAATTTTATGTCGATACTCACACTCCTCAACCCCAACCACGTCTCACTAAATACCCCTTAAACACAAACACACATCTACAAACTGCATCCTACCATTACCCAATGCCGCACCCAATAAAAAATTTACCCACAAACCCTTAGTTAATTTTTTCCCAGTTGGTAAAAAAAATTGAATTCCTTGAGGAAAAATCACTTAATTAATTTGTTCACTCATAAACACTAATAATTAGCTGCATCACATCATATTAGGCTCATTAAATCGTTGATTAATTACTAGCGCCAAAGAGAGAGATCATACATGCACTTTTAACTCTTCATAGCTACAAGCAAACAGCTTTACAGATGGTCCAAATGGCCAGGCCCCACTCACTGGTTGCTTCGTTCAATTTTCATCTCAAAAGAGAAAAGAGATGTAATTGAATTTTTGAACGTCATGATCTTTAATTAGGGACGAATAAAATTTATTACTCCATCTTGCTACCAATGGTCTTGATTATAGTACGTAGCATGTGGCGGCCTCAGTCGGAGACGCCATCTGACGCCCAATAAGCGCAATTCAATCCCACAATAGTATATGGGTGGGTGTCCGTTCCTATACACCGTCGTTGGGGATTATTTCACGTGACCTTAACCACCACGTGACCTTCCATCTGTGGTCCTCCTTGCGAGCTAATTTGGAACTGCGTTTGATTCCAACATCAAAAGAGCAATTCCCCGTTAAGATCAGAGACGTCGTGCGAGTGTGTGAGTATAGAAAAGATGAGAAGGGAGTTGTAGGGAAGAGCATTAAATAAACACTTATCCCTCAATTCCCACCTTTTTGCCATTTGCAGAGACGATCCTCTTGAAAGGAAGAACCAAGTCTTTCATGGAAGGGGCTTTGTGGCTCTATCTATAAGGGTGGCAAGTGAGAGGATTGAGCTTTGAAAAAAGGGAAAGCGGGTCACGTGACGAGCCCCGAAAACCAGAAGGGGGGAAAAAGAAAAAAGTTAAACTCGGCCGCGTCTCATGCCCCAAAGAGATTCCCCTCAGGGGTACAGTAATCAAATTGAGTGCATCAACCCACCTACCTGCGACCGGGTTCAAGACGCCCAACTTGAAATTAATCTCATTGAAATGAAAACGGTCTGAATTAGTTTCTAGATAAAAGCAGGTGCTTTGATTGGCTACCGAAAAGGATCATGGGATTAGTCGTTATTTTTCTGCCGCGGGGGAGAGAAGTAAAAAAAAAAAAAAAAAAAGGAATTTCTTCATCCGTAATCAAAAGGCAAAGATGAAGATGAAGTAGTTTACAAAATTAAAAGATGCTGTTTTGTTTTTCAGCATCATTAATGAGAGGAAATCATTAAGATGATAAAGTACTGAATCCTTAATGTGATTTTCAAATGAGTTTCGCCTTGTTCTAGTAAACAACCTGTGAAAAAATTTAAGATTTCATTTCTCTATTTGCAGACTTGTTGATCTTCAACACCTGAGCAAAGACCAAATGAATCTCATCAAACGCAGCTTGGCCATCATATCAATGGTAAGTTTGACATTTTTCTTAGCTCATATTCCCTTCTTGAGCAGAAAAACTGTTGTTATCGCTCTATGCAATTACCCGAAATGGGCATCATCTCTACATTCCCCCCCCCCCCCTTTCATTCTTTGACCCATCAATTCGTAATAAATTGCACGACGGTGGCAACTTAATTAAGATTCATGCGGTCACTGAATTCGGACACACCCAACCGTATAGCGAATATCATCCCTAGGGAACGCCAACGGGATAACTTTGTGTCAAACCTCATTACAACAAATCATCTTCAAAACATCACATTTCAATGTCCGTCACATGATTTTTCATTAGAGTAAACAATTTCGTTTTCATTGGCATGCAAGACTAGAAAATGCTATAGGGAAGTGTCTTAGTAGCTCACCAGTCAACTTGAGTTATTTAAAAAGTATGTTGACCATGCGCAATTTAAAAAATGCCAATTACGTTCAATATAAATCTTAAACAAAGAAGGGGGTTTCATTAAAACCAAGTGCGACCACTGACTAATTTAAAGAACGCTTACGGCACGCGCCTTAATTCGATTAAGAAGAGCAACACGCATCGAGTGAAAATTCATCGAGGCCCGGTCTATTTTCTTGCCGGTTTGACTGGGGAAAATATACTTGATAAGTAAAGTGAAGAGAAAAGAAATTGTTTTCTTAATTAGCAAACAGACATGACCAATTAACATAATCCAATCAAGGGTTTTGAAAACGAACGTCAACGGATACAAATCTCAAAGTGCTAATTAACAAGAATAAACCAGTCAACGAGGTTGATCACATTATTCAAGGCACATGTCACGAATGGAAAAAGGGAGGTAGAGAAAATGCGACACCAAGCACCATTTTCAGTTTGCCTCTATCCCACAAATCCCCGTTTTAATAGCATTTTAATTTGGCTTCATTAATATAAACACCACCTCTGAGGAAACAGAGAGAACTAAGAGCTAATAAATTATCAACTCGACATTCTTAAGCTTATTTCACTGTCAATCAAAATTGTCATTGAAAAATCAAGCGTTTAAAATAAATTACTCGGAAATTGATGGATTCCGACATGCATCTTTTCTTTCATTTTGTCTCTTAGACGAGATTAAATTTTTTTTTACCCTCCTTCTCTTCTTTTATCCACCCGTTTTTCTCGACTACATTTTTTATTTTTCAATTAAGGCACTCTGCCTGCTCTTTTTCCCATAACCCTCCATCTTTGCATTTATGACTTCTTTTGCAATTATGACAACCATTTCCTTGGAGCAAACACACTCAAAGACTCCTCAGATCCAATTCGAGCGATAAAAAAAAGAGAGCTTAAAGTCAAAAACCATCTTGCAAAAGAAATCTCTCGAAAGGCACATTTCAACTCAAGAACATCTCGACTGCTTATTAAAACAAATAGTGGGATAATAAAACGTGATGGATATGTGTGCTTGCAAATGTCACATGACGTCACATCAAAAAAAATATTTCATTTGTGGACTTGTAAAGCTAGCAGTCAATATCCCTACTCATCCATTTGTTTATTAAAGACAAACATCTAATCAATATTCCACTGTTATGCTCAGAGAAATGTGATGTATAATAAGATTAATTCCTATTTGGTAATGTAATTTAATTACAAACCTTGTTTGCACATTTGTGTAAATATCGCGCTGGCTTCCATCTGGTCGTTGTTTGTTCTGCCTTTTTCCTCTCATGCGGCATTTATTCAAAAGAACTTTTTAATTAAGCGGAGAAAAGCGAGTGGTAACATGAAAAGACGCAAAATTTAAACCTAAACTCTTGACCACCCCAACCTATCGAGCGCATACCAACAAACAAGGGAGAGAAAGAGTAAAAGAAAAAAAAATTATTATTCAACATCTCTGTCTCACATCAGCTTTAAAAAAGAAAAAAAAAAGAGAAGGAACCGAGTGGGAGAGAATTACATTTATATCCTAGAGGCAACATACACTGTTCGAATCAACAAGTATCCCCCAATAAACACCCTGAAACAATTCTCCCTGATGTTTCATTTACCCAAAAGGCGGCGAAAAAACATCGATCGAATAACGTCACCAATCCTCACTTGAGTACTTAATCCTTGCATGTTTGAAACTTATGACACGTCATTTTTTTCTCTTTAAGTCATTTATCTTTTCCAATATGAAAAATAAAGTCGTCTGCATCTCTTCATTGGAAGGGGAAACCAGTGGCGCCGCCAGGCGGCCGCCATTCCAATCAGCGACAGCAGCGCCAACTTTTCCGATTCTACTCGCGTCTCGTGGTGTTGGTGGCGCCTCCCCAACGCGCGGTGTTTTCCATTTGAATAATGTTCTCCTTCCATCCCTGCACCCTCCCTTAGAGTAGCGACCTCCTCCACCTCCACGATCGATGGCCCCGAAGGGATCCGCGCCCAGCGTTTGCGGCTCATTCGCAGGCGCGGGGGATTAAGGGGGCACGAACGGCGTCTTTTTCCCATCCTACCCTGCGTCTCTTTTTCCTATTCCAAATCTCGACTCTTCCCTCCGACAAGTCATGTGGAAAATATCCCATTTGAATAAGTTACTTTTTTTGTGCTTACACCTAATAAAAAGATAAGTATCGGCTCCTATAGAAACGAACGGAACTGACCGGTCAAGGAGGTCAGAAAAAAAATAAAACTTTATCAAAACGCTACCACCTTTAAAAAAATTTTTTTTTGGAAAAGACTCTCGTAATTAAACAACTCTCATCATCATTAAAAATAAGTTGTAAAGCACACATTTTGAATTTCAAACGAATGCGACAACCGCAGTGGTAAAAATATACCACGTCATGTAACGTGAATATTAATGTCCTATACCATAGCATCTCAGTAAGGGGTCCCCTTACTCAGGGACAGTCCTTGTCTGGTATCCAAAATTTAAAACGGGGATTTTATTTGCGTCTGTGTAATTGCAAAATTCATTAGATTTTTGTAAACATTAACTGTAGTGAGAATTTTGAAGGTAAGCATCCGGTGTTAACTTTATTTTATATTGCTCTCATTTCATCTTTTATAATACCCCTAAGAAGCAGTTAATAATAATATAAACCTGTTATTAAAAATTCTCAGTGTGTGCAAATTACCTAACCCTGGACTGCATAAATATTGCAGTATTATAGTCTTTGCGTTCAAAGAAAATATTTTCACCAGTCACGTCCACAGATGTATTATTAAAGGAAGAGTCAACCCTTTCTAAAAGTTGATTAAATAAAAGTGTGTTAATTACATAATACAAATTGAACAACAAAATCAGTTATGCCCATTGTACAATTAGAACTGTAAAAAATTCAGAAAGACTTATTGCCAGGTTAGGAGTAGATTTTTGCTCAATGTCACATGAAAAAACAACGTTGTGACAACCTTGTGCAGTATTAATGAAAGGCATTGCCTCTACCGATAACTTTTTTTTCTTACAAACATCCATTGAAAAAGGTTCTTCCGATTGTTTGCCTATGATGTCAAAATGAGATACCCCTAGACAGCGAATCCTGCTCAGCCCACGCGGGCGGCCATGTTGGAGAAACTTGCACCAATGCTAACGCGTCCAACTGCGATATAAACTCTGATTCAAGAATTGTTAGGCTGAAACCAGCACAAAATCAACTTGCCCGTGGAGTTAAAAACTATTTATCGCAAATGAATTTTTAACGGTTTCAGATAGTCTTACTGAACAGGGCTTTGAATATGCTTCTTGCGTGTTCATTGCAATATTTACAAGTTCTATTGATTGCACTGTAATTTAGAAATTTATAAAATTAATCGATTTTTCACTGGGGTTTTATTCTCTCTAAGCACGGTTTAAAGTGTTTTTACATTTTCCCCCCTCCCTTGGTGAGTTAATGGAATTTGATTTTTATTATGGTTATGATTAAGACGTCGACGAGGGTTATATTTAATTTTTAACCTGCAATTAAACCAGCACATATCATTTCGGAATTATAGAGGAAACAAAACGAAATTCCTCAAAAAAATGAAATCATTATATATAAACATAAAAAATCCTAATGCGGCGGACGAGTCAGAAACTCCGCCTGAATGAAATAAGGGGCGGCTTGCCTGCATGACAAGAATGTTTAATGTTTTGACATTATCTTAATCCCGGCCGTGTTTGTTATACCGAAATGAATAGATAAAAAAAAATACTCAGCGAACGATGCACTCTTATAAATTACTTTGATCAAAATTCTCCATTTCCAAAGATTAAATTTGACAAAGATAAAAATCATTCGAGAGCACTTTTAAATGAATTTCAAAGCTGAAGATATGAAAAGAGAAATAAAATAAAATAATAAATAAAATAAAAAAATCATCAAGTAAGACTACAATTCCTTTTGGATGTAATTCAATTTATAAATCGTAACGCGAACATCGAAATTGACAAGTAAATAAAGCACGATTGTCACACTAGCCTGACCGATGCGCAACGTGATTGCGACCGCAAATTGCCCTTGCGAGGCGCAAACATGGAGGGGATCTTTGAAGAAGAGGGGAAAGAGAGAAACACGAACGACTCGCAAATGTCAGATCAAATTATTTACAAGGACGAAGAGAGGGGAGGGGGGAGAGATTTCTAAATTCCCTGGAAAAAAAAAATACCGTGTCCATTACTCCGGATCGAATCGACGCCGCCGCGTCATCAAAAGCGTTGGTGGCTGCAAACCAAAATCGTTTGAGAGCCGCGGAAGAAGTCGCGCTCGCATCAAGATGCAAATCCGTCTTAATGATCATTAATAAAACGAAACGAGAAGAAAAAAAATTGGTTTTCTTTGCACAAACATCACGGAAATCTCATGTGAAGGAAGGAAGTGAAGGAAATTAAGAGACTCTAGAGGAAATAAAAAGGATTTTAAGTTAAAAAAAAATTGTTAAATAAATAAAATAAAAAATAAATCATATTTTCTAGTGAATAAGGGCTGTTGTTCATTATCTTTCATATTCAAGTTGGGAAAGGCAATGGAACGCAGTCCATCAAGAGGCTGAAATTGCTGTAAGCGACGAAAATCGCCTCTTCTTGGCTCTTTATCTCGGGTCAAAGATGGCTCCTCCCCATGCGTAATTTATTCCAGAACTTTCTCTAAGGAGGGTAAAACTCCATATTGGACTAACGACGCCTAACACACCCTCAAACTGTCGACCTTTAAAAGTGGTCATCGCCCATTTTCCACTTTTACTGCCTCTTGTTTAAGCTGAAACGCTCTCTAGTGTGCAAAACTGTCGAAAGGGGGAAATGAGAAATGCCCATTAACTGATAATTTAGACATATCAAATTCAATCCAATTTCCGGTTGTGTCGTTAACGTCCAGTTAATCTCACAGCCAACTGCATATATCAATCAATCAATCAATTGATGCGGAACTCATAACTGATGCCCACATTTTTGATTGATCGATTCGAATCACAAATAGAGGAAACACTGAACAAATTTTACCGCCATCCCTTTTTGATGGCTTCAAACACGTGATTTATCGATCATACTTCGAGAGGGAGAGGGGGGGGGGGGTCATCATAGTCACTAACTTTTTCCTTACGACTCTCTCATTTTTGCACTCGTCACAGTGCCAACATGTGTTTGACACTGTCGTAGATTATTTTCTGCTACGGTAATCTCGTGAATCCAGTCAGACGCTACTATAAAACTGGCAAAAGTGCCTTTTAAAGTTGATGTTTATCAAATGCGCACGCTGCTTCTAAATTGAATCTTGGGATAATTTATATCTTATGTTAACTTCAAAGGTTAAAAGAAATGTTTAAATTGATTTCAGGTATAAAAAAAAAAGGTGTATATAAAAAAAATATAAAAAACGAGAATCATTTTTGCCTACTTTTTTTTCTGGGTTTGCGTGACGTTTTGGTTTACATTTTAAAGTGGGAGGGAAAATGCCACAGAGAATCACTTGAAATGAAAGATTGTGCAACAAAGTCGAAACTAGAGTAGAGTGTTGTGTGTGTGAACATGTTGTTGATAAAAAAGCAACATGGTGACTGGCCGCATGTGAAGCAATACAAGATAAACATGTGCATGCGCATTCAAAGTTTGTTTAACCGATTTTTCAAACCGATTTCTATAGCTGTAGGCTCACATTGTCACATTCAAACTGGCACTAGTAATGCCAATTGATAAGGGATTATTGGAGTGCAATAGAAATGCCAATTTATGAGTTTTCTTTACCAGGCTTTCCACTCGTTCTTTAGTTGACATCATTTTTTTGTTTCAATAATGTGAACATTACACAAATATGTATAAATTACCACAATTACATTATATCTTTACTTTTAAGCTATAAAATTTCAGCAATGGTCACTAGATGGCAGCTGACAAAAAAATGGATACTAGTAATTTGAGTGTACCATAAACCAAAAAAATGATCAAACACTCACAAAAAACTACATTAACCAAATTGTCTTTTCTTGTTTTGAAGATAACACTCACAAAAAACCTATATTGTCAATGAAAAAAATAAAGATAAAAACTTCGCAATGTTTATTTTTTGAAAATTCAAATACGATTAGAATTGCAATTGGAATACACTTCCCCAAGAAATTCAAAATGAACTTAGGAAAGGTAAATTTGGTTTGCATAAATAACTCAATAAATAAATACAACATAAGTAAATCAACATAAAACATTCAAAGAATTCTAAATATGATAAATTATTGATTACAATGCAAATACTTCAATCAACTAAACCCAAGTAAAACCTGAACAAAGACAAAATGCAAATTTTTTCCTCCTTTTATAATTTCAGGTCGCGTTTCTTCTCGGCTTCCGCATGTCCATGTTGAATGGAGCTTTACCACGTTTCTCTGAACAAGACAATCCAGCTTCTTTCAGTCCACACCCAACTACCAGGTAAGCTTTTCGCATGCTCCAAATACCAACCCACCAACCCCAAGGAAAAAAAAAAATAGAAAAAGCAACGCCGACATCGATCGACAACATCATTAACAGCAATTTGTTTACATTGCTTTTCAATTACCACATGCCTAAAGACGCGTTGGTACATGCGCAACTATTTTCCCACCACATTCCACGTCTATACATCCCAATTGTTTCAACTCCCATTTTCAATTTATAAAAATTAAATTTTTTTTAGAAATAAAAAAAATTTATGAAATTCGGACGCAAAGATTAAAAAAAAAAAAAAAGTGGAAAACAAGATGAAATATTTAGAAATGTTCGAGTGAACCTTTTAGAGAGTCAACGGTTGTGAATGATTAAAACTGGAGGCTTGAATAAATAAAGAGAGGGGGAGTTTGGCGACTGTTGTTTAACTGACACCACCGAGTGATGGTTATTGCAGGCAAGCGAGTGATGACGATGACGTGGACTTTTTGCTTGTCGCTCACGCGCTTTTGTCTCTACATCGACGTGCCAAGTTTAATTATAGCTGCTCTAATTGTGTTTGGGAAACAGATTTTGCTTCTTAGACACCGCCACGTTTTTCTAAGCACATGGCAAACTAATTTCGTTGCAACATTTATCCTCCTTAATTACAAATCTGTCATCTTAAATTCTCACTCTATTTGTATCTGCCAAATAAACTATTTTTATAGCTTTCTAGAAAAATGGCAAATTCAATTTTGAAGAAAAAAATTTTATAAAAAAAAAATTTCATATTTGCAGACTGCTCACCTACTGTTACCTTCTGGTTTTCAACGCATGGCTTATGCTCGCACCTGTCAATCTATCCTACGATTGGCAGATGGGGAGCATCCCTCTTCTTCATACTTTCTCCGATGTCCGTAACCTAGCAACGGGCGTGTTTTTTCTCGTACTTCTAGTTCTGACTCGACGCGCCATCAACACCGATTGTGTAAGTTTAGCCAAAAAAAAGATAAAATGAAAGTATAAAAGAAGGTAGTAAATCGCGCTTTAACGTCAAACCTGGTGATGTAATTTGAAACTTTGCGAAACTCTAAATGAAGAGTAAGTAAAGTGCGATGCCAAATTCGATTCAAAATATTAAGTTGAAAAGAACAAGGAAAAAAAAGGGGGTCATTGTGTCCAGAATGAATGACCACAGTTTCTTGTAGGCGTATTTTGCGATCAAGAAAAAACAACCTTGGGCAGTTTGCCCGCATCTGAAAATGAATGCCTTTCCCTTTTCATAATTCGTTAAGGTGATTAAGCAAAAATCAATTTTGTGTTTAATTGAGTGATGATGGTTTCACCTGTTTGACGGACTGCCATTCTGAGTAGAAATGATTACTTAATTCTCTAACATAGTTTTAATTGATTTATTCCACTCCAATATGTAAATATCAATCAATAACAATTAATGCAAATTGTGTGTGCAATGTTAAGACCTGCAGAAATGGTAATTTTCCTATTGGAAAAAAAAAAAAAAGTTTCCAAAAATCGATTTTAAAAAAAGTTTTTTTTCTAACTTTTGACAAATTACAAAAAGAAAATATATCGAAATTCAATTATTATTTTCCAAAATCCCTTACAAACACTCGCAATCCATCATTTTTCTTGTTTTTATCCAATACGCATCTACAAACCCAAGTTAATAACACTAGCAAAACTTTTAGTCGATATTAAATTACTCAATTACCCGAGCAAAGCGAACCTCAATTTCGCATGACCCAAAAAATTCAAATTGGCAATTTTTACTTGAATGCAATTAACTCGACCATTTTACTTGCAGAATGAACGCAGTGGACGCGCCATTACACTGGCCATGCTTTTCACAGTCGTCCCATTTCTGCCTGCATCAAATTTATTTTTCAGCGTCGGTTTTGTGGTTGCTGAAAGAGTTCTCTATGTCCCCAGGTAAGTACACGACCCAATTGATATTTTATAATGCAAACACACACTAATCCCCACCAATGGACGAACTCCCTATCACCCAGCCCAATTCAGACTCAAATGAATCCCTTTCTATTAAACCCCAGATTAGTCGCATGAACTAATCACTTGGCTTCAAGTTAGTGGCACACGTTGACAACCCCTTTTATGCCCAAGAATCTTAGTCTCCCAAGAGATCCCATAGAGGTAATGCAAAGCCTGGAGGAGAATAATGGAGTATGTGCAGTGCTTCGAAATTCATTAGGCAAATGAAGATAGAGGAAGAGGGGCAATTGGAGAGGCGGGCCAACTATGGCATTCGTTCTGGGACTGATCAGGTATCAGCCAGGTTCAGGTTGCCTCGTAGGGATGATTCAGCTTTCAAATCAATGTTTCCTCACGTTCGAAATTTATTCCACGCAAATGTCGACGAGAATTCCTCTGAGATCAAACGTCAACTCTTACTAATAATGCAAACATCAAAAGTTCATGAGCGACCTTCCTGACGTTCCAATTTCTTTTTCAGATAAAAATTGTCAGCATGTTGGAATTGTTAAAATTATTTATTGGAAAAAGTAGAAAAAAAATTTATCTTTGACAGTGATGTGCATTACATTTCTTAAATTGAAGTACGCTGAAGAGAAAAAGAGAAGAGTGTTAAGAAACCTCAAAACAAGCTCATTACCAATCGAAATTAGATTTGGGGGTTGAAGGTGGAGAAGACCACTTGGTGTGCGAATCACTTTTGGCTAGAAAAACAAGATCAAAATAAATGTGGTTGGGATTAATTGGGGAAGAAAGAAAAGAGTTTAGTGGTTTGTTGTTGTTGTTGTTGTTGTTGTTTTGGAAATTCATCTGCGAGTTCCCATCCTAATAACTGCAAAATATTAATTCTAGAATTAAAAACTAAAACATTAATTTTTCACCTTAAAACCCAAAGGGAAAGAGCAAAACTGCGTCTAATTTAACAGTTAGTCTTCTAGTAAACTCGCATAGTGATTTGTTAGTCCCGTGAGAACGAAGATCTAAAGTGATTTGATGTAAGAATGGGGTTAACTAAAAGGTGGACGACTTTGAGCGCCATCTAATGTTAGCTTCTGTCTGAAAAACACGTGTCGTCGTGCGTGTAATTGATCGACTTGTTTATACTTATAAGGGGAATTAGAGATTAAAAAAAATTGCATAAAGGAAAATATCAGAGTCAGGGTAAAAAAAGAGACAAGTGAAAAATCTGAGAAAACAACGAGATCACGTCCATGGGGTGTGTTGGATCGTGATGGTCGATTCGAGACTCGAGCGCGCGCGCTCTCTCTCTAAAGATCTCCTCTACCCCCTCATCTAACTACCTCTTCTCAAGCCCCTTTCTGTCTTTTAAGGTCAAATTAATCTCCCGCTATCTCTCCCGAGAGAAAAACACAATGAAAAATTGAAGAGATGAGCCAAGAACAAAACAAAAAGCGGGTGAAAAAAAAGGTAGAAAATAAGAGGGGAGTGGAAAAAATTATTCCACTTCCCACCTTGTTGATGTTACCTTGTTGTGCATTTAGGCTAGACTAGGAAAGTTTGCTTAATGAGGTAAAAAAAAAAAAAAAAGAAAAGAAAGAAAACGGCCCAAGTGGTAGTCTTATTTATAAACAAGACGATAGAATAGGCTGGAAAAAGAAAATTTAAAAAAAAAATATTTGATATTTTAAGGGTAAAAAGAGAAAACCACACGTGATTAAGCAACTGGATCCCCCATCGGTGCATTAGTTGCGAGTCAACAAAAACAAAAACTCAACAACAAATTAAATTTAACGAACCCTCTCATTAGACCTTTCCTTTACCACGTGATAAATTTAGAAACTTTAATCTTCTACTGGGAATTATCAAACAAGACTTTCTAATTTTTCGATCCAGAAGTGCAACGTAGACAAAAAGAAGGAGTTGTGGGGTGCTCAAATTGCATTTTTTTGTAAATTAATTAGAAATTTTTTCTTGAATAATCAACATTGTATCAAGTGTCACTTAACCATTGAAATTCAAGACGAGGAAAAGAGAAAATGAACGTTTTACGACTCAATTCTGAATTCTGAATAAACATTCAAATATTACCCGTCAAAGCTTTTTGCTTTTTAGACTCGGGGAAAAAAGTGCTACTCTCTACACTCCATTTTAACACACTAGAATCCATCAAACATTTCCCCGACAGCTGCCATCCATGAAGGAACGTATTAAGAAAATGTTTTCTCTCTCTTTTCCTGCCACGTGTAAATCATTGAACGATATCCCAACCGCGGACAGAAACGACTTGGGAAAACGAAAAAAAAAAAAATTCTACACACATAACGTAGGCTAGGAAAAATATATAAAGAAAGAAATAAAAAATATATAGAAGTAAAGGGGAGAAAAAAAGGAAAGTGACAAAATCAAAGCAGAAGTCAAAGCTCGGAATGGAGAGACTTGACTCGCGAGACAAGTGCATGTATCAAACATAGAAAAATAATAGGATTTACTTGTCATGAAACCATGAGAACGATAGTAACATCAAAGAAAAAGCGAAAGTGCATAAAAGAAAAAAAATTATTTTTTAAAAAGCCGTTTATACATTTTTAAAAAATCCCATTCTCGTCTCCAAAAAAATCTGTTCCGCATTTTCAAACGATATTAAGACGTTTATTCAAACATAATACGAATTTTAACACATGAATAACTTATCCATACATTTTTTTATTTATTTATTTTTTCTTCAGCTCGACTCTTATTTCCTCATCATCCAAAGAAAGGGGGAAAAAACGCAATTTTATTTCCCCAAACTCTAAAAATGCAATTATATCAAGTAGATATAAATTGAATTCCTGCTTGTCACATAACTATTTCTATCGTCATATTGCTGTTTGAATAGTATCAGAAAGAGGGAAGAGAAATAAAGGAGGAAAAAATCTCATGAATGTTAGATGCTTTCAGCTGAAAAATTAGTCTGAAAATGAAAAAAAAAATTTAAAAAAATTAATTCTGGGTCTCTGTGGTTTTGGTTAATGCACGTATACGCGCATATGCTCGTAATTTAATTCATAATTCAGACATAGAGGCGGGCATTTCTTTTTACTTTATAACTTTTACTTTGTGTGCAACTCTTAAAACCAAACTCGAGTCTATATAATCATCATTACGACTCGGGTTGGATATTAAGAATCCGCCTCTTTTAGAGCCAGTTAAGGTATTCAAAATCTGATTAGTTTCTAACCTTTAAAACTCTAAGATTGATGCTTATTTAAAATACGATAAATAAATTCATGATATTTTGATTAAGCAATTTTAATCAGTTTTCTAATCTCTCCGTTTTTATAAAGAAATCCAAACTGTATATATATATATATATATATATAAAATCAAATCCATTTTATCTCAGAGAGAGAGAGAGAAAAAAAATCTAAACATCTTTTTTCTTTTTTTCAGCGTGGGCATGTGTCTGCTCATCACCCACGGTTTTTCCACTCTGATGGACACTTTCCCAAAAAAACGCTCCATCTTACGTTGCCTCATCATTTTCCTCATCGCACTATTTTTCATCAAGACGGTGCAGAGAAATAAAGTATGGCACTCGAGGCAAACCCTTTTCCAGTAAGTCGATGCGTTTTTCAATACCCCTAAGTATTTTTTGAATTAAAAAAGAGAGAAAAAAAAAATACAAAGTCAATTTTCACAGATCGGGTTTGGAAGCTCTGCCACACAACGCTAAGATGCATTATAATTACGCCAACTTACAAAAAGACTTGGGTAACGTCAATACAGCGATAGACCATTATAAGACAACTTTAAGGTAAGAAAATGTCAACTTCTTTTTAAAAAGTCTTATATCGCCAAAAAAATAAGGGGGAATGAAGCAGGGGTGGCGGAAAGAGAGTACGGAATAATCAGGAAGGAGGAATCACCGAACTTGCATTGCGCATGCGAATCACACAGAGAAAAGTCTACAGGAAATGGGGTATTCTAATGTGGCCCTCGTTATAAGAAACACTGTGAACTGCATTCTATTCATTGGTATTCTAAGTGAAAAGCATCAGGCTTTCAGTAGAGGGCAAAAAGAAAAGAAATGGCGGGTGCAAATCACGGGGGCCAAATAGCACCGCCTTGGCAATGTCCTCCATCCAAAAGTCCAACGTGTCAGCATTTAAAGGGCAGAAGGGGTGCCTATTAACGATATAGGAGTGGTTCGGACCAATAAGAAAGCAGTTGCTTGTCGTGCTGTGAAGCCTGGCCGACTCGACGGCGGAGCTTTTCTATTAATGTCTAGTAAATTGCAAATCAAGTGCACTCGAGTGCCGCCAGTTGTGGTCGTCCGGGCCTTACATAACGTATGCCTTCAACTCGTTATCTACTCCCCGAGCGCCCACTCAGCGGTGGAGGTTACAATTAAGATAATTCTAGCTGGACAAGCACGTCCGGGCAAGTTTTCAAAGTTACGACCCCTCGTAAATTTAACTGTTTGCCTTCTCGACAACCAACAACTCGACTCGTAAAATCACGGTGCTGGGAGATGCTTTAACGAACCCTTCTTTCTTCACGTCCGCACCAATTGCTTCATCCCCAGGCAACCAAATCACAAAAAAAAAATCCAATAGAGATTCCAAAGGGTAAAGAGAAGGAGAGGAGGATGGCTTTTCGTCCCTCGAGTAAGCAGTGGACGTTCGATCATCAATACGGTGGTCATCACGAGCAAAATGGAACCCCTCTTTGCCGCCCCTACAATTGACCTGAAGGCAAATCAATGAAGGCGTCGCCTCATTGTCCTTTTACTTGTTCGTTGCTCAAATCGACTCGAGATCAGCTGATAAATCACCCTCATTACTACGACGAGCAACGGGAGGTTCTTTTCCCACCCAACTTAAAAAAGCACGTGACTTGAATTACAAGAAAAGAAAAAATTCCTAACCCTTTGAAACCCATGAGTGTTAAACCTGGGGGATAAAGACAAGTGCATGGGCATTGAATTTCGATTGAAAAATGTGAAAAATGTGCGGTTGGTAATGGCAAAAGAGGGTCGACTTTTGTTTCGTTTATCACGCAAAATAAATGTAACACAAACTTTGTATCGGCAAAGCGAGAGCAAAGGTTGTTTGGTGAATGTATAGAATTGTCGGTTGGTGTAAACTAAGCCGACAAGGAGTGGGGCAAACACAACTAGTGAGGGTGTTGCTTTTCTCTACACTTATCAGTGGTGGCCGCCAAACGAATGCTTTCATTTATTCTGCCATTTGTGCGAGACAAAGACTTCTATTGTCCTTTGCAACGAAACGAGCAACGCACCACCTCCTCTCTTCATCCTATCAGACCGACTTAAAACTCCATCTTGACTTGGTGACTTAAACATAAGGTTTGTTCGACTGACATGTCGAGAAAACTTACATCCGCTTTCTAAATTAATGTCTGCCAACTCGGGTAGAATGAAAATCACAGTTTTTTTTCTTTTTCTTTTTAATACTAAACTAATGTTATTGACCATTGAATATGGGTCCAATTCTTACACAACTTTTTCTCTGCTAAGGCAAACAAATCACAA
Source organism: Pachymerium ferrugineum (assembly GCA_034686365.1). Classification (NCBI taxonomy): domain Eukaryota; kingdom Metazoa; phylum Arthropoda; class Chilopoda; order Geophilomorpha; family Geophilidae; genus Pachymerium; species Pachymerium ferrugineum. Next base: position 74,612 of record JAQGAS010000031.1, read on the forward strand.
AACCACTTGAATTTGCACAGATTGTGAAGAGCCAAATGATTACGTTTTAAGGGCAATGGAGTTGCTTGTTTGCTTCTAGTGCACAGCTTCCTGCCTGTTATTTGGTTGCACAATTCTGTAGGAGTTTAATTGGAAACTTGGTGTATTCCCAGTGAATGTTGTCTTTACAAATTTTTCATTAAAACTTTGCAGTTTAGTGCAACTATTTACTTATGCTCCACTTTTCTAGTCCCCAATCGCCACCATTTTGTTTATATTGCGGCATATCATATTGACATATATGGATATTGCCGCCACAGATGTATTCTGATATTGTAGAGTGCGGATTGCACCAGTCACCCACTAAACAAAGTTTAAATTACGAGCAAACCATTAGTTAAGTTCTTATTGAATCAACCTAAACATAATTGTTTGCGCCAAACTTTATGTGTGGGCAGTATACAAACACAATATATTAATGGACTCACGTCGCTTTTGCACGGAGGTGAAACTACAAGTATTTCATGTTGTCCATGTTCTGTATGTTTTAGGATCAATGAGGTCGATGGTTGCTTAGAATTACACGAAAATTAGCTTCTTAATTTTATTGAAATGAATAATTTATTCTAAGCAATTTTTGTTAACGAGCTTTGGGTTCAGATAATTTAAAAATTCTTATTAATATTCTCAAACGTCCAAATGCATTAGGAGCCCAACTCTGAGTTAATATCGACTGATTAGGAAATCCACTTAATTGTATACTATTTGTTTACAGTAAATATTTGCTCCTCTTTATTACTCTATTTATTCTATTCTGTCAATATTCGTATGAAACCAACCATGAAAACTTTCACCACCTGCAAAATTAATTACACGTATTATTTGAAATCGGTCAATATTTCTGCACACAGACACACACAATCATCATCTTAAAGAATCTACAGGGATCCATTACAGTAGCATCAGTTGCCAAGCAACAGAGTTTTCCTCTTTTTTTTTTTTTCCTATGTAAACTCACAAGGGTTAATCACATCTCGACTAAGGTTAATAAGCAGCTCTCGAATGTCTTTTCGTCATGGTTTATCTTTCTCCTCTCACCTGACGACTCCCTCAGTCGCCATCTCGTCGACTGCCAAACACGGCCCGTTATTAGCAACAGGGGAGCGGTGTGCACGATTCTAATTATTTATTCATCATCACTGATCTAACTCCCTCGTTGCAAATGCAAATCCACCGGGAGACATAGTGGGAGGAAATTCCGAGAGAGAACCTCCGGAGCGTGAACACACTAGAGGACTATTAAACCCCTCCAAAACTCGAGCGCCATTCTTTTGTTTTCTATTGAAATATGAAGTCAAAATGGGTCAAACCATTTATCATCCCGTCGTCTACATCTATTTTAAATTCCCCTTTAACAAATAACGCACCAACTTCTCTACATCCCCTCACTTTTTAAATGTCACCTTGACATGTTGAGTTGGGGAAAAAAAAAAAAAAATACGCAAATCCTATCAAATAATTGATCGTCTTTAAAACTATTATGACCTGATTTCAAAAAGACAAGCCAATGTCACATTCTTGATAGTAGTAAGAAAATTGTTTGAACACGTGCCAAAAATTTCACGGCTTATTTCAAAAGTTAATGGATTAAATAACGCCATAAAATAATAAAAAAGAAAAGATTAAAAATGTTTATACGCATCATATGAGATATCTCCGATAATATTACACTGCCGCCGGGTTGTAGCAGGTGATTGAGTGCTGAGCTGCTGAGAAGCCCACCTGCTGCCCGTGGGGGTACACAGTTTCCGAGTTCTATCTTAGATATAATCATCCGTGTGAGCGGCCATAGAGCAAAAGGGTGCTCAATATTGGGGTGAGGTCAGGCAAACTTGTTATGATGTACCATATTGCACTTTAAGCGGCGAATATTCCGAGGAATGTATTTCACGGTTCAACATACTCGACAGTTTGAAAACAATTTTTTTCCCGAGATTAATTTATACTGTGATGTTTACTTATTTAAATGATATAAGGTACTTCGATGCACCCTTCTGGAAAATAATTGTATCGTCCAAAACGCTTACTTTTTCGCCCCCATTAAAATTTTATTCTTCTAACTGAAACTTTAAAATAAAGCTTTTCTTCAATCTTATAAATTGTTAATTTAACGTTAGGTACATTAGCGAGTTGGCGCAATCGTAGGCTAACTCTCTAACCGCTAAAAGCAATTATTGTTAAAAGCATAAGGTGATGTTTTAATTATATAAACGCAATTGCGTTATCAGCTTCTTATGCTTAGAATTGAAACTACTAAAAATAATGTAAGCATAAGGTAACGATTTTAACACGACAAACGATTGCGCAAACTCTTGATCGTTTGTTTATTTTTATTTTCCACTAATCCCAAGTACTTAACGCGAGGGAGGGGGAAAAATTATCAAATCTGAGAGATGAAAAGAAGAATTAGGAGAAATTTAATTGGCCCGAACGAATCAACGTTGGACTCAATTTAATCACGTTAATAAACTCAATTAGAGGCCAACTTTGGGGTAAATCTCTAACGATAGAATTTGCATATTTCACATCCACTTTATCTCACCCATTATAAAGCTCATCAAAGCAAGAAAAATAAGATTTTTTTTTTTTATTTAAATGGCGTGATGAAGAGCAGGCACAGCAAAACCCATTAGCTGCCATGCAGAATACGTCCTTTTCCATTACCACTCGACCTGCTCATCTGCCTTCATCTCTCGTCCGTTTACTCCCCTGATCAAAACGAGTGAGGCTAAAAATTTATTTTGTTTCCCAAACAGAATGATTGTGATTTTGGACGTGCACGCTATCGCAAAACTCATGCCATCAAGTGGCATTAAGGTGGAGTTTCTGTGCAAAACTCTCAGCAGGTGGCGAACAGCCAACTTATTCGACTTGGTACAGAGAGGAAATGCCAATAGGTAGATAACGGAGTCAAGTTAAAACCAGTGAAACGAATAAATCTTGATGGAACATTAATCGAAATACAAGCCTCGGGTTAGTGACCCATTTGACGTGACTAGGCATTTTCTCTAACATCGCAACAATAGTTTGCAAGCTTTTGCAGATACTTTGAAAGCCATTTCTTATCGAAGAAATTACCCATCTTATACGAGGTTGTAGCAACCGCACGTATCTGAATTTGGCCGTCTTTTATCAAGTAATACATAATATACAATACATAACACTTATTTGAAAGTGAGATTTTTAAGTCCTAATAGTCGTAATTTCTGTAAGTAACGGAGATTGAATCACATAGGATATCATATCCTGATATTAAAAATTAGAAATAACACAAAAACCGTAGAACATCTATAAATTATCCAAGTATGTTTCAACTGTTTCTTTAATTGTAAGCTACAAAAATTCTTAAAATACACTTTTAGAGGTTGCTTATACCAAAGGCTACTTACTGTCCACAGTGTAGACCAGAGGTCGCTTAGGTTAAATTTTTAACTATAAAGTTAATCTTTAATGATACTACGGAAGCTCATTATTATCATAATTTTGATACAACCTATGCCTAACACAGACAATTAAAGCGTAACAATGCAATGATGACTTAATTTGCCTTTAACTGCAGTATAAGTAAATAAGTATAAAACTAACTCACACTCGTGTTTTGATTCATGCAATTAGGGAAAAAAAAAATCTAGGTCAGGAGTCGGCCTAATTTACCTCTAAAAATGGAATAAAATTGCGGGTACGTCATGCTGGTCATAATTTGCAATTTTTATGTCTCCTAAAGAAAAATAGAGAATTAAACGCAAATTACCTGCATGGTTATAAAGTCAATTTGAAACGATATCAATTTTCATGATGACGTTTGGTTAATTGAGCGGATAATATGTAAAATTAAGATGAAAAGGTGGTTTTGACTATCGTTGAAAATTGATTAGGCAATTGTGATTTTGACACAAAGCTCTTTTTCTCTATATCTTCTAATATTTTATTCACTTAGCTAATAGATATACCTCAACTTGGTTTTTCGATCCTTTAACAAAAGATGGTATATTAAATATTAACAATCTCATTATTCGTGAACCCAAAAGAGGATGGCTGTTTCGGTCGAGTGATCGGTCGGATCCTGCAATGCAGATTGCTTCCAGTCATGTCGGAAAACGAGGCCGGATGGGGAAGTTCGATTTCGCAAACATACACGCAACTCTATACCTTTGTATTTGTTTTGCAAATGGTAGTGGGACCCATTACAGGACTGAATGAAAGCACAAGAAACACCACTATCCTTTGGGGGGGTTTCACTTTCTTCTCCCCCAGCAACATACGAGAGAGACAAATTTCCACAAAACTCATCACTCAAAACTTTCTCTCCTTCGCCGTCAGGGTGCGTCCAATAAAACCAACGACGAGATGACCAATTACTTTAAAGGCGGGCGCTGCGACCAATCTAATTCTCAAAATGTAGTCAATTTGTTTGCACTGGACCCCGTGCAAATGCGTTGCCGTGGCAACGAGTTGCATTGCAAATCCCAAAATGAATTTTTCATTGCCCTCTGGTCCCTCTAATCTGATTTCTCAATCCATCATTTGCAATTTGTCCTGACTCCTCATTATGGCGTGCTAACTGCCTGTCACCCTCAATATGCCACTTTATCGACTACGATCGGTCCGAAAATTCTTTCTAACTTTGCCCGTCACGAGACGTCGCTAGAACGAGGGGTGCGAGACGTGTAATTACACCTCCAATGTCGTTCGACAGGGGCAATGAGGCGCACGCGTTTACTTGATTGCAAAAGGTGGGGGCTGGTTTCAGGCGCTACTAAAAATCTCACACAACTTTCCTTACTTCAATCGATTCGTCTTTTAACTGCAGTATTAATTCATTCATTTCAAATCGATAGACCTATTCACTGAATAGATACACACTTCACCCTAAAACATCAAACGATACCGCTGGACACTGGCGCCAACGTTTCATGTTTCTATAGTGATGTCATACCAACTTGTAATTACCGAATTAGTAAATTGATTTCGCTTCAACGTGACTTGCGTTCTCAATAATAAAAAACTCATAAATAACACTAATTATTAATTTTTCTTATCCTTTAAAAAAAAAAAAATAAATAAAAATCTAGGCTATGGCCCGACCACGCAAGTGCCCACAACAACCTTGGCACGTTATTGGAAGACCCAACTGAAGCAAAGATGCATTTTATGGAAGCCATTCGGATCAATCCGCTTCATCCTCGTGCACATTTTAACATGGGAAACTTGCTCAGGTAAATTTAAAAACGAATACTTCTTAACATCCCTACACCCTCTAATCTATTTTTGAGAATGAAAGGGAGGGAAAAGAGGAAGCTAAAGGTATCTGCAAATGATTGAAAAGGAAGGGAAAAAAAAGATGGATAAAAGTAAAGAAAAAATGGGTAGCAAAGGGAATTTATCGCAATGTCTATTATCAACATAAAATATTAATAGAAGAAAAAAGTGAAGTGAGAGAAAAAGAAGGCAAGAAATGTTATCTATAAAAGAATAGCACATGTGGCGAGAGAGAAAAGAGGAGTTGTTGTATGGAGATGGATTTTTACAGCCTTTCTTCATTTTCATAGAGCTTTCTACCTGGAAGCAGATTATGGATCAGTTCTCGGAACGAGGCACTTGTTTTTTCCTCTTTGTTTTCTCTCTATTGACGGATTAGAGTGCACGAAAACTCATCGTACAGACCAATAACAACGCCACCTACCGTCAATGGCTACATGCTTAAAACGCATTTGTAACAAAAAAACAAATTTAGGGGGGCACGAAAAAATACCAGACTTTGTTTCCGTATCCAAAACACAAAAAAAATAAATTATTGACTTGAAAAGATTGAAAAGATATGCGGAAGGAAAAGAAAAAAAACAAAATGTTTCTTTTATTTGTCTTTTATAAAGCAAAACTTTTCAATTTCTATAAATACAACGAAAACAAGTAGAAAACTAGCAATTAAATAGCTAAAAATAAAAAGCCAGAAAAAAAATATTTACGAAACAAGACACGAAAAGCCGATAGATTTAGATCACTTATCAATAAAAACGAGCCACGGCACACACTTCAAATCGCGTGACCACGTGTCACTAAAGTGCCGGCTCTCGCACCTCACAACCCGCGTGCTACTGATTAATTTTCTCCAACCCTGCCAATAGTCTACACGGACCCCCACCAACAGCCCCATTGCGTGCATTAAACCCTACCTGCCCATCTTGTGGTTAAAACCCCTCTCCTCCACCCCTTGAGAAACGAATTAATCGAAATCATATAAATGACTTTTTCTTATTCAGTAAACAGGGACAACTGCCCACAGCTATTCGCTTTATGGAACGCGCCATTCAATTGGATCACACGTATTCAGACGCCTACACTAATTTAGCAGCAATGTATAGCGAAGTGGGACGCCACCACGACTCGGAGCAATTACACAAAACTCTCCTCAACATGGATACAGAAAATCCAGATGTTCATAATAATTATGGTGCTTTTTTGCAGAAGTTAGGTATACTCAAATGCAAGTTGGGAGAATTGCGCATTCCCTAATTACACATTTTTTTGTTGACATCAAATAAATAGGTAGAGCAGAGGAGGCTCTCAACAGTTATAAACAAGCTGTAGAATTACAGCCTAATCACACAGTCGCACTCGTCAACGCAGCGAAATTGTTGCGGTCTTTGAAGAGGAATTCAGAAGCTGAACTGTTATACCAAAGGTATTTTTATGTGACGAAATAAATAGAGGTTATTTATTTCGTAACCAGTATCCACTGTATATATAAGATGCCTGGTTTGCTAGGGACGCGTTGCCATGGATTCGCAGAGGGGAATTGAAATGCGTGACGCATTTTATTCTACGTAAAGCCCACTGTGTTTTTATACGCAATAAAAATATTTTTATTGATCTACTAGTGATTTATATATAAGATATAAACGTATAAAATATTTTATAATATTCTTGGTCACGTTGAATATACGTGAGGATTCATGATGAGAAAAAGTCTTAAATTTCTTATAAGATTTACGTCCTTGACGAATGAAAGAGTAATAACTTGCTTCTGAAATGTTATTATTTTATAACCGTTGTCACCTTCCATCTTAAGCAGCGTGGTTCCACAAAAGCCGAATAAATAACCGGATTGGTGGAACCTTCAACCCCTTAATGGATGGTGGGTATCGAGTCAAAGTTAGTTACCATCAACAATGTCATTTTCTTGTCTATTTCTAGGCAAGTGACGCACGGCATTGTCTGTATGGCGATAACTTTGGCCCAGTGAATTGAGTGAAACGAGATTTTCTCGTTCATTATATTGGCGTGTTTCACCCAGCGGTGAAACCTGCGTTTGTGTTCGTAGCGTTCGTGCCTGTGTGCGCGTAGCCATCTTTTCATGATTTCAAGGGCTAAGTGGTAGTCCAATTACGGATTAACCCGAAATCAATTAAGAGAATCCCTTCTGTATCGAGTGGCGATTCGTCCTAAACCTGGCGAACCGTTACATTATAATTCATAACATTTTCATTTTATATATAAAACAAGACTCACTTTGGAAAGCATTGTAAACAAAACTGTGCAATGTTGATTACAGAACACTCAGTGTAAACGATGATCCCAAAGTGAGAGATCATTTGGGAATTCTCTACCTCAACACGGGCCGCGTTGTGGAAGCGAGAGAAACGTACGAACAACTAACGAGCCAATACCCGGATGAACTGGAGGCCAAAATACATTTTGTAAGTCAAACTAATTCCCTCTCTTATCATCCAAACAACAACTTTGAGTTCAAAAGAGAAAACTCCCTCAAAGCATTCCCAGCAGAGTGCAAACATACCGTCGTCATCTGACCAATAACACATGACGAAGGATTAAACGTGAATTTCTCCAGTCCAAACCATTCATCTTCATCGCCCGAGGATCCCCCTCTCGGGAACAAAAGCTGAGGATTCATGACTAACTAACTCTACGACTTGGTCATTACACGCATCGGCGAGCCAAAGAGACGCGTCTCTCACGCGCATAAAGAGATGAAAAATTTTACAGATTAAAAAAGGAAGAAAAAAAAAGAATAATAATAAAAAATAAAATGAAAGAAATTATTTTTCACTTCTCCCACCCACAAAATTTATGACGCGAGTTTTACGAGGTGGAGAATTTAAACTGGCGTCAAGTTTCTTTTTTTGTGTTTCGCAGACATAGAAAGTAGGGGGAGGGGGGAGAAGAGGGAGTTTGCTAGGATGTGAGGTGGGTGTGAGGGAGACATTAGGGTGCGATCAGACGCTAAGCGGGGGCGGCAAGAGAATTGCTCTCTACGACTCATATTCTCTAGGGTCATTATTCACGACGTAGACTAAGGTGCAGTGTGGAGTGGTGATGTAGGAGGAGTGGGGATTGGATAGAGAGAGAACTCTGTTCACGCGCCATAATGGAATTTTCATTCCTCGCCTGGGGGCAATCATTAGAGACGCGGGGAGGGTTGCATGACGAAGAGGCAACGCCGTTATTATATACAGAGATATGCGCAAGTAATACACCCACGCACCAACTCACACCTGAGGCCCAGCCGACGCTATCGCTTAAGACAGACGCGCGTTGGGGGGCCACTTAGTTCAAGCAAAAGAGTCGACAAACGCGTCAAATACCTTCAAACCGGATACAAAACATGCTTTTCTACGAGCACAAAAAAAAATTCTGAAGAGAATTTGTTTTATATGTATTATATATTTTTATTTATCTGGGGTATTCTTTAAAGGCTCAAGTGATGCTTCATGAACAGCATCTGCGAGATGCGGAAAACATGCTCCTATCAGTAGTGCAGATGAATGAAACACAAAGAGATGCGCTCAGACAACTCGCCTTGTTATACAGTCATGAGAACAGGACCACAGAGGTACGTGCCTAATCATTTATCATTATCGACTACATTCAAATGTATCGATACTTTAAAATAAAAATCGATATTTCATTTTCAATCAAAACTACTTTAAACCAGTTTTTTTTTTTCTATTTATTTCATAATCGATTCCACTATGACTTTTCATCACTTCCTCCCCATACTTCTTGACAAAACCGCTTATATTCCTCCGTCAACTATCTCCACTACCGACTCAATTTTCAGGCCCTGCAATACATCCTACGGGCACTCAAGGCATGCCATAACAACGACACCACATGCGCACAACTGCACGCGGAACACGCCAACATCCTCAAAGATATGGACGACATGGATACGGCCGCTGAGGTAAAAAAAAATAAAAAAAACATTCTTTTTTCAAACCGTCACCATCTCTCATGAAACCCATTCTTCTGGTGACAGAGTTACAAAATGGCAGTGCAAGTGAACCCGAGCTTCACTTTGGCGCATCTCAATCTCGGTGTCATTTACCATATCAAGGTAAGGCGTTTTGCACACCTATCTTAAGACGCTCGCACTCCTTAATGTTTTCCGACTTGCATGAGAAATGCGATTTCCAACATCGGTCCCTAACTCTTCTGTCACCCGTTAAAAGTCTGTCGTTAGTAATTACTAACAGTGTTCACATGTCGAGAAAAGGGGAAAGAGAAGAGGATAAGGGGAGGGATGGTGAGTAGATGTCTCTCGTCGGAGGAGGAGGAAGTGGCATGCTCGCTTCGATGCGCCCCCCCGTGCCAATCCGATGCAGCGTGGTAAGCAGATCGGAGCACAAGATCAATGACATACGATGCGACGTGGGTGGAGAGATGACGATGATGATTGGCTGTCGTATCGACACTCTCCCTCTTCCCAACCTTCGTGTTATTATTTCAGCTTCCGTATGATGAAATTTTCAACATCTGCGCTCTCATAAATTTTACTTGAAAACTTTCAAATAAAATTCCGTCCAACGTTTAAATGAAAAAAAAAAAAAAATTTGAAAAGTCAAACTCGTAATTAACATCGGGTGAGAGCAGCTTACACTTCTTATTTTCCAAGTGTTATTTTTATGTCGTTCTTATCATGACTCATAAATATCCGTTAGGAAATAATCGAATTGAATGGTTCGAGGTACTGAGAAGGAAGTTGGGATGATTAGAAAAAAATAAAAGCAGTTTAAAGAGATGAGTGGGAGTGCATAAAAAAAGAATCATCTTGGATATTGGAGGAAATAATAATTTTAAGTGCAGTGTCATTTCTCATTATGTGAGAAAAGTGTTTTGTATCGTTATTGATCGGTATCGATGGCAAGTGAGTCACGTCTTGCGCGAGGTCATCGAAAAGCTGATACAGCGAACTAAAATTGATCCTACCGGATAAAATGTACTTCTTCTAACTTGACGTTTGTAGTTCCTTACTCCTAAAAAAACCTTATAAATGCAACTTTTATTACTTTATAAACATCGAACGCACCTACCACCCTCTCTATCTCCAACAAAAAAAAATAAATAAAACAAAAAAAAAAAGAAAAACAAAAAAAAACTTTCAATATTCCAAGAAACATTTGCAAAACAAATTCAACTGAACCAAACCCAAATAAAGTATTTCTTTAGCAAAGCCACCCTTAAACATTTATGGATTGCACCATAAATGATGTATGATGGGGGAATGAAAAATGGAAACTTTCACCACACTAAACTTACACACCTATAATTGCCTTTATCAAATTTTACCTCACCTTACACATGTAAATGATTGATTTTCGTTTTGCAACCCATTAACATGTATGAATCTTTTTTTTTTTTTTTTTGCTGATTTCACTTTCATTTATAATTGCAGAGAGATTTCAAACAAGCGTGGAAATATTACCGTACAGCACAGCTGTTGGAACCACACAACCGACTCCTATTGGAAAACATGGAGAAACTACGTAGAGCGGAAATGGCTTTCTTGCGGTTACAGGTCAAGGACGCGCCAGCATCCGACTCGTGTAGATGAGAATGCCATTGGCGAATTAATTAAACTAACCTCTTTATACCAAAACACACACCACACGCATCGTCGTTGTAATGAGGGACAAGTTTTTATCGAGCCACATTTTTTTTGTAAATGAAAGAAGAAAAAGTGATGATAGAGCAAAGCGTGTTTTGTTTATTGGATCGCAAATGTTGTCATTTTTTTTTTTAATTTTTATTTTTGCGTTGTTGTCTTACTATGTTTTTTAAATAGGAAGATTAATGACTCGTTTATCACTTAACATAATTGGATTTGGAACCATAGGATTATGCAAATTTGCCTATCGGGTGCGTGAAAAACAAACAAGTGACAGGTAAATTAGATTGTTAAAAAAATTGGTATGCAATTTGATTTGGTGTATCGTGAATTGAATTAATTGGGAGATAAATTTGTGGATGTTTTCAAGAAGTCAAGGTGCAGAAATATGTGTTTTGTAGAACTATAAAAAGATAATAACAAAAATAAAAATATATATTTACAGTCTACAATCAAACCAAATTGCAAGAATAATCCATTCCATCAACAGCCCGAAAGAGTGTATTAGAATTGCTCACTGCTATTCCTATCATTCCTCAACCCTGTAAAATCCTTTCTGTGATCAACGCAAGTACGTAAAAATATAAGCTACGGTAAAACACTTTTCAACCTTAAAAAAAAAAATCGTGTGTTTAATTAATCCAAAGAAAAACCCGATAACACTTTAAAAAAAAAATAAAAATAGTGTGTGAAAAATTAAAAAAAAAAAAAAATTAAAACCCCCAAAAAAAGATAAAATTGTGTGATAACCAATGGGATAATTATTTTTATAAATAAAAAAATTGCACCAACAACACATTGTATTCATTGCACTTTATTATTGAAAGAAACGACGTTCCCATCGAAAAGCGCCCATTTATTAGCCGAGTCGCAGCAGCATCTCGGTGCGGTCGTCATGAAAGCGAAGCGATCCCTTTTACTCAACGACTTTCTTTTTTTTCTTTTCTAAACATTAATGATGGAACTTTTTATTGTCTGAAGAGTGATCCTCGAGCATCCATCCGCGTTAAAAATCCTCCCCCCCGTCCCGAAAGTGCGAGGTGTCTCTCCTCAACCCGTTATGGCTGCAAAACGCTGCGTCATCAGCAAACGCCGTGCCCTCTGATTAAAATCGTCGTCCATACAATTTGGTCGAATTACCATAACTCGCGTCGACGAGAAATGCGCCACCATTCGACTGACAAAGTCAGCACCTCGGGGAAGGAAATCCAGGAAAAACGACTCGTTGCTACCCTCCACTCACGCACACATCGCGTTCCTTAGAGTTATGACCTTCTCGAAAAGCAGAGCGACTCGCGAGAGGGAGAGAGAGAGAAGTGCGCGCGCGGATAAAACACTCTGGTGTCCATCAAGTCCTCTGCTTGCGCTTCTCTTTGCCATCACTCGGTTTGCAATGACCTCTGGCTCAAATCCAATGGCGATATTTTGCTGGCCGGAGGCAGTGGTCAAGCAGGAAATCACATCACACGTGTCAAATCATTTCAATGGAATTGAGTAGATGCGACGCCTCATCTAGTTTGAATAGATTTCAGGGGAGTACGTTTTGAGACGAAAAACAACAAGTTCTACCGATCGATAAAGCGATCACGTTTGTTTGTGATGCTAATTCTTAAAGAAAAATTTATGCCTTTTCGATTTACTCACACTTCAATTTGTAGATATTTGTTTTTTAAAAATCGAATTTCTCGTTTTTTCCATACGAAATTTTTAACCGTTCAAAACTCACCTCTCAGACCGCACGCTTTTATTTTCTTTTACAAAAGCTCCGCCTCGAGTTAGGCTTTTCTGCCAAGCACAATGGAAATTCAATTCCTATGGCTGAAAATGGAGCAGTTTTGAGGCAAAGAAGGCAAAAGCAATTTAAGCTTTTGCATGTTGACTTTACTAATCCACTTTAAAGACATGTCAAAATCGTCCCACCTCTACCAACCTACCAATTTTCTTTTTAAAAAAAAAATGGAAGATAAATAAAAATTCCCTTTAGAAAAAAAAAAATCCGACCACAATTTCCTAAACAACAAACGTTAACCCTTCAACCAAACTTTAGCAAAAGGATTTAAAAGATTTTACTCAGATAGCGTGCGCCATTGTAATAAATAGATAACGTTAGAGACGAGGGGGGAAAGAAAGAGGTAAAGTCCGAACCCTCCAGATTAAAATTCACGATTGCCACCCATAAGAAAAGACGAGGAAAACTTCAACTCCCATCGCCTTAGTCAAATGAGGCTGCCGAACTCGTTTCAACGACATCGCATGCATATTAAGATGAGGTAGCGGCGGGGGATGGGGAAGGTTGGAAAAGAGTTTGGTCAATCCAATCAAGAGGGGCCTAGCATCACCTGCGCGTTCGCTGCTTAATTGGATTGGTGTCGCTCGCGCGGCCCGGTGGCCCTCTAGCCGACCACTGAAACCCTTTGCTCTCTGTAGAGCGCTCGTTAAAGCGACCTAAGCGGAACGTGCGATTCCGTTGAGGGCTAAATGAGTGTTTGTTGTAACGAGGTTGTGTGTTGTTCGAGTGCTGCACCAATTTGTCTCCCAAGGTGCACTGGAGGATTTTAGCCACTAGGGGCCCGAGAGGATGGAGAGGGGGGATTTGGCTTCTCTTTGCCTATTACCACAATGGATTTGCTCAATTGTCTTGAGAGAAAAGCACAGCAAACGTCTATGATGGGAAGCACTTTTCCTTGTGCGCAGCACGAGTTTTATAAAAATTTAATCAACCAATTATGAAGCCGATTGGTAATTAATGAAGATTAATTAGTTAAAACTGCACTTTCGATAGATTTCAAAGAGATGTTCGAGATAATTATTCCTCCACTCCGAGTAAATAAAACGAAATAACTTGGGATAAAGTTTATTCTTAGTGAAATGATTCAACTCCTTTCGACGAGCCCTCTTGAAGCTATTTAAAATAGCTTCGAATCTAATTAAAATCCAACTGGGAGAAAAGAAAAGGAGTAAAAAAGAAGAAACAAACGAACAAGAGTCAGTTAATGAGTTGCAAATACTCCCTTTAAAAGCAAATACTTCAAACTTGTGCCAACAACATTTTAGTGCGCACAAACAGACAAGTTCTATTTGTGTCTGCCTCAGCGATGCCACTTCAATTTGCGTGCACCAACACACAAAGCCCCATCTCAACGCTTGCAAGTAATCTGCTGCACTCGTCGCCGCTGGCACTTTCTATCAATTTCACCCGGAGGCCAATTGTGTCCGCATTTTCATTGGCCAACACCATACGAAGCGGTCCACCAGGGAATAAAAGGAGACGAGTCCTTGCAAATTAAGGAGAACAACAGCCAAGCCAGAAATAATGATAATGGCAAGAGACGAGTTCGGTTCAATAGCCTTCACTGACCCACCGCTTAGGCTCAGCGTACGACTCATTATACACCCAAATTAAGCTATCCAATCTCCTACCTTCAATTTCATTTTCGTTCTCGAGGTGAGCAAAACTGCATTAAAAACATTCCTTTTCTCAACAAACTTATCTGCCAACGAATTAATTTTAATTACAATTTCTTTCAAAATTCTTTATACAAACTTCTTTTAAAAAAAGTTTTATTATGTCAAAGCATTTGAAATTTCTTTTAAAATAAACTTCTGCAAACTTTTATTATTCGTTAATTGACTGAATCATTTTTTTGGAGGGAATATTTTTCAAACCTTGTTTCATCTACCTTATTTTTCTCACACCTGTCACTTATCATTAACATTTATTTGTTTAGAAAGGCTTCAATTCCTTTCATATTTTAACTGTTAAAATAAACACTTTAATTATAATTCGTCAACACCCGTCTAAATCAAACTTTGTCAACTTTGAAATTTTAATTTCTGTCATTAGTTTTGAATGTGTAATTTTGTAATATTTTTATGGAAATCAACAACAGAACGTTTCTTTTAAAAAATAATCTCCATTCGCATTTTGAAACTTCAAAACTTTCATTTCTCACTTCTTTTCCTACTTCAAGCACTTCTTCAGGCACATCTTTTTTTTTTATCTCCGTATACAATTTCCATTACCAAAACACCTCCCACTTTAAAAGAAAATAACAAAGCGACATCTCACAAACGGAAAAAAAAATCAAATGGATATTCTGCGAAATGAGGCATTTTTTTTACACTTTCACAAAATCAAAACATCTCGCATAACCTCTATGACAAGCTCATTTCTCGATGCACATAAAACCAACTCTCACATACGTTTATCCACCTCACCCCATTTCCTACCTAACACTGTATCAATATTTATAGATTAATAATCCCCCCTAATACCTCGCTTTAATCGATACGAACAGATGGTAGTAATTGCACTACAAGCCGAGGGGATTTCACTCACGGCCGGGACAAAATGGACTCGCAACTTTGAGCAAAAAGTCAAGTTAACTTTTGCAAAGAGGAAATGTGAAAAAAATAGGCCTTTTCAATAGAGAACAAGGGGGCTGGATTTTCAGTCAAGCGGAGCACGTGCCGCTTCATGCCCATGTGAACAGAGGAAAGGCGCCCACAGGACATGACACTGCGCCACATTCACTGTTCAACATCTTTTTTTTCCTCTCCTTTGCCGAATAAGTGAACATCTTTCTCTCCTTCTTTTCATGTAAGAAAAGTTACACTATAATTCTTATCCTCTTACACAACTTTTTCCCCCCTTTCTTTAAAGAGAGAAACATTGAAATTCAAAAAAATACAAAAGAAACTAAAAACAAATTTCTCTCGATACTCATTCCACTCCAATTAACTCTTCACAATCCAAATAAATTCCGTTCTCAAACTTTAAAGAGAAAAAAAAATTCAACAAGAAAAATGGGAATTCGACAAACAAAATTCCAACCAATAATTTTTGGGTAACAATTTTTTTTCTTCCTAACAGCAATGAGCATCCACCAACCTACAAGAAAACTGCTGACAGATGGAGCAAGGCTTTGCATCAACCAGCATTTTCTACACGCAGAGAGCAAAACCGGAAATGGCGCCACTCCACCCTATCTACATCAAAAATTGACAGCTGCCTATCCTCCCAAAAAAAAAAAAAAAAAAAAAAATGGATCAATACCAAGGCGAGAATACAAAAAAAATTATTTCCCAATAATAAAATTCAAACTATAAAAAATTCAACATTTTTCTTTTTCCTTACATCCCAACTTCAAACTTGTCATCTAACACTATTTTATATACATTTTTTATATTATACTTTTTGAATATGATATAAGCTTATAAAGAATCAGCAAAACCCACCGAGCAGAAAAAAAATAATTAAAAACAGAGCAAAAAAAGAAGCTAATTGAGATTAACGTTGTTTACTCACCCTTAAAAAAGTTAGTAACCGACGCCATAATTGGTCTGTAATCGGTCGTAATCACATAAGACAAGGACTTTAGCATCACGAGAACCAGTTGCGAGTCCATCTCTCTGTTTTTGCACGGAAAGTGGAGTTGGGTGTTTATTCGAGTGCAAAAAGGTGAACACAAACAAAGAGGAGAGGAACAGAGTTGATAAAAAATAAAGTTGGGAATCCCATGAAAATACTGAAACACAGCGATAGAGAAGAGAGAACAAGTGGAGGAGGAGGAAGAAGCGAATTTATGGACTACGTTATCGGACGGCTACAGCTGTAGAAAGCGCTTTATTTCAAGCAGCAGCAGTCCCCTGTCAGAACTAACTTAATACCAAAAAAAAAAAAAAATAAAATAAAATAAAAAAAATCTAAAACAAAAAAATTAAATAAAAAAAAATGTATTAACGAAAAAAAAAGTTTATTGTAAATTCTCTGTTTTTTTTTTTTTTAATTTGAAACTTTCAACTTTTGGTGTCACAATAACATATTAAAATTAATGTAATAATATTATGTAAATTCTATAGAAGCTGGTCAAGTCGAAATCTGGCCTTAATCAAATATTTACTTTACATCTATAATAATAAGGAACCAAATATTTGGCTTAATTTTGAAATTTTTAAAGAAAACAGATGAAATCTAGAAACTTAGATTCAACATGGGAAACTTGCACCCGCCATAGCATACACTCGTCGGTCTACACCCTATATACACTTTTATCTCCATTGCCAACGTTCATATTTTACTCTAAACCTACCCACAACAATAAAGAACAATAACAAAAAAGAAAAAAAAAATGGAAAAAAAATCACATTAAACTCCCGCACTCAATTTTCCCCTTCTCCAATTTTTTATCATCTGGCTGCATCGCATCTTTTCCAATTCAAGCAGCTTCCCATTTCCCACGAATAATAACAATTCATACCTCATCTTTTAATCCAAATCACTGAAAATCCCCCATCTCATACGCAACCAGCCCCCGTTCTCATAACTGGGGGAGTAATATTATGGGTTAGCCTCATAGCGACCCTCACCCACATCCATTTATTCTCGCCTGCTCTCTCCCCCTCTCTTTCCATTTTTTTAACTTTTACGACTGGTAGTAAATTTAAGATTAGGAAAGCAGTAAATTAATTCGAGGCTATTAAGAAAAAAAAAGGAATAAAAAAATCCGACGTATTTTGTAGAAAGGAAATGAGTGGGTTCTCGCAACAAGCCATTTGGAGGCGCGCTTTCATCTTCTCGAGCTGTTAAAGAATGAGTTTTTAAAAGAGAAAAATGTTTCTAGATTTTCACCTGGGGGCTTTTCAGGTGCGCACCTCAAAGCGACAGCGCCATTAAAGTCCCGCAACCAAGCAAATAATAAATCTTCCCAAAGGAAAAGAGCTCTTTTACCAACCTTAAAAAAAATTTTTTTTCTTTTAACAGAGAAAAATTTGTCATAAATTTCAAACGACGGAAACATAACACCGCAACAAATTTTTTTCATTTCTCAATTTGCTGCTTACCCCGTATCCAAAAAATAAATAAGAAATAAGAAAAGAGTAAAAGCTAGCAAACCCCAAGAGCAAATAGTTAATATTAATAAAAGGAATGATAGAGATAAGCGTCATCATTTTTATTTGTCCATTCCATTATTTTTCATTCGACTCGTCTTTATAGAATAATCATTGGTAACTGTCCTCCGATCCAATCCCATTCATTTTTCATTCTGTCGGGAAACTTTTGATAAATCGTCTTTTCCATTAGCGGAAACTTGACAAGTTAAAGGCTCCGTCCCTGTCTTTTTCATTTATTTGAATGCCGCCATCATTTGACCATTTCCAATCACCTCTTCCTTCGTCTTGGCGAGCAATCAATCACTTTGCCAATGCTGAATTGATTCCTCCCTTTTGCAAGAGAAAACTGCACTAAAACTAACTCGCCATAATTTAATTCCACCAAAACTCACCAGGTGTGAAACAAATACCCTGCCCGAAACGCTCCTAATACGTATTAATCACTCGTTTCAAGTAACATCATCAACCGCCAGACGGCGCTTTTGGAACGTCTGAAACAAAATCGAGATAAGTGCGTAATTTATGACGTCATTACGTACGATGGCGATCCCTGCCGTCGCCATTTTTGTGGATAAAAATGAAGAGACGCACTTGGGGGGCGAAGAGAAACAAATGATGCATTCCCCCTCTTAGTGCACGCTGAGCGCTTTGTGGGATGCGACAAGAACGCAAGAAATAATGCCTTCTCTCACAATTCGCTAGGGACCAATTGCTGTAGGCAAACAAAATGGCAGCGAATGGTGTCGATCTATTAATCACCTTGTCAACATGCAAAAAAGATGTGATGTTATAATACTCTTAACATGTTATCATATCATTGTTGTCATGTAGACTTTCGACTGGCGAGACGCAAAGGCATTTTTCTCTACTTTACTGTATTCGAAACATGCGTGAACTCTGGTGGGGAGTAAAAATACTTTGTTTGAATATAAAAGAGCTCAAAACACCGTAGAGAATTAGTAATGAATGAAGTTTTGGGTGATAAAAATCGTACACAAAGGAATTTTTAACAAGTAGCAAACGGAAAATATATATATATTATACATAAATCTCACAACTATACGTTCCCGTTAATTAATACAAAAAAGTTTTCCTAATGGCTATTTTACAAAAGTTTATTCAAGTGTGTGCTAAGGTTTGTGGAAGATAAACATTGACTCAAAATTGTAATTCAATATTTGAGCCTGAAGCTAACAGACATTTTTATACATTCTAAGTCAAAGCTGCTCGTCTTCAAGTAACATAGGTCACTTTAGACACTATCAAGCTAGTCTTGGCTCTTCAAATTCAACTTCCAACCTTCTTTAATCAAAACAAACTAAAGCAGAGATAAAAATCGAAGAACTTAAAAGCACTGTAACTACAAAAGTCAATAGTTTTAATATTTAAACAGTAGATGAGTTTGAAAATCCAATTTTGAGTACTCTGTTCGACTTGGGTATATAGAAATTTTATTTCTATTGTGCAAAATTAATTAAGGAAAATCTGAGCAAATTAGGAAAACTTTCCTCCTAGTAATTCCAAAACGTGACAACCAAATACGGTCTGCACTGTATAACTTGTTATTACTTCATTGTTTTATAAATGTAATGATCAAATATTGGACATAAAAATTATTTGATTACCAAAGGGGGGGAAAAGATTCATTTTTTTTCCTTCGGGTTATCGCTGCAGGGGAAATGAAGAGTTATATTTGGTAACACAAGATCATAAAAAGATCCAATCATAGTCAAATAAATCTACACATGGGTACTAACTGATTTTCTCTGCTTCAGAGGTTTAAGGTTGAAATTGCGCAAATATTTAGCCCATCCGTATAAAATTTTATTAGCGGTTAGGCAATTACACTGATATAAAGTTAATTTAGTAGAACTAAAGAGATTTAGTGGCGTTATTAATGTTAAAAAAGCGTCGACGTAATGCAGCCATGATTGTCACGTGACAAACTTTAAGCCTAATCGTAAATAACAATAGCGCAGTATGCGTAAGCATCATTTGTTTACCGTTTTTTAACTGAAATTTATAACACGAAATACGCAAACTCAGGATTATAAGTTATAATAAAGACATAACCTTTAACAACAAAGTTATATTTGGAAAATTTTCCATCCATCACTCATGGAGATAAAAATGGTCTTGTTAAAAGCCTGTGTATGGCAGTGATGGGTTTTTAAACCAATTAATATTATATAAAGCCAATTGTAAGGAGAGAGATTAGGCCATTGGCTGGAAGTAGGTCATCAAAGTTGGAGCAGATTTTTCCAGTTGAGCAAAGACATTTTTCCTATATTTGTCATTATTATTGGTCTTGTTTCTCTTGACGTTACTGGCCGTTCTTCTACGCTCCTCATCCTTGACTCAATTTATTATCGGATTGATAGAAGGAAGGGAAGTCGAAGTGAGCATTAGTGTCTTCCGCCGACACGACGTGGTGCTCAGTTTGCCACTCAGTTACTTGCGTGTGCGTTTGCGTAATGACAGAAAATCAATCTGCAGTATAGGAAAGTGCAGGGGCAGGAGGGATGGTCTAGGGCTTTCTAACGAGGTCCCATGTTGCAGGAATTACCCTTCACCCACACTCTTTCCCCATTCTTGTCACTCTGTAATGCTGTCATGGAAAACGAGTTTCTTTCACTAAAGATCTTCTGCCACATGTAAGTGGCAAGAAACCTTTTAACCCTTACCTATACTCTTTTAAAAACAATTCAACTTTCTTTCTTGGAGTTTGCATTTCTGAACGTACGAAGAAACATTACCCAAGAATGATCTTTGTTTGCTCAAAAAAAATTTTCCCCCATTAAGCATCATATTCGACTTTTTTTTATATATATAGAGGGTGGTTATTAATTAGTGGAGTGAAAATTTCATTAGCTTCCGTTTTTTCTGATGATGGTTGGTTGGTTGGTTGGTTGTAGAGGGGTGCGGGAGATTGGGAACAATAAAGTGGGTGAAATATTAAGAGATGGCCGGAAGTTTTGTAGCGTATGAAAAAGTGCCCTGGCTCCCAGTTTAATAGCTAACTATAAAAGTTAAGGATTGTTAAGTTTCATTTCGCCGCCTCGTTTATGGCGGTGAAGTGTTTTGACTCGGTCTTTACCACCGTCTCAACATCCACACGGAACCGATTTATGATTATTAATATCATCATGAACGATAGAAATATAAAAATTATACTTTAAATAATGCGAGGGGTGCTGGATTTGGAATTGCAAAACAAAAGCTCCGCTCTCGGTGGCTTCCCCGCAAGAGGTATTATGTCTATTTGTATCCTGCATTTTTTTTTGAATGAATATGTGATGTAAAAAAAAAAAGTTCAATGCTCTTGCAAAATTAATCGAATTCTTTTTTTTTTTCTTTCATGTTTGTCATTTCATTTGGTTGCCTATTATTTATTTAAACATTTTAGAGTCAATGAACATTATTTGCTTTTTAAATGTAATAGAATTACTTATTTGCAAAAAATTTTTTTCCATCCAAAAAAGTTGTCAGCCTCCGTCTTTAAATTGAAAGTCAACATAGCATTCTCGTGAGAAAGTGGATTTTTTTGATTACCTTTAATCATAATTAAACAACTTTTTTCGTCGTCGTCTTCTTTTTAAGTTTGCCTAATTTTGCCTAATTAGTCAACTCGGTTGTAACGAGAAGCTTTTTCTTAATTATTAATTTTTAGAAAAAAAATTGAGACTTTTTTTCTTTTTTACCAAGTCCAGTACAAAGTTTACTCGTACATCAAAAAAGAAATGTTTTTTTTTTGTCTTGAGGTAATTTCTATGAAAGGAAATTACACAGTAGGTAATTTGTGGAGTGTCGTTGGCAAGCATACAAATGCATCTTCAGTTGTTCTAATGACTACAAAACACTCCCTAATTGGTTCATACTCCATTTTGTCCAGGTAGATTTTTTTGTACTCAATAAAAGAAGGAAAACTTAATGAATTTTGGTCTTCAGACAAAGATTTTATAAAACTACTTTACCAACTTAGTCAATGATGATCAAACAGTTGTCACAAAATAATCAATTCTTTCCATAAAGGAGGCCATGTTCAATGTGACTGCGCAAACTAATTAATGATAAACAAAATGGATGCCCCTTAAAAATGTGCGCCTAAAGTAAATATAACTAACATTTACTTTTGGCAAATGCAGATTTTTTAAAAACAGTCAAAATGAATAAAAATAGTTCTTTTTTAACCAGATGACTCAAGCCTTAAGGGATACAAACCTTGCTTACAAAATTTCCTTACATGAGGTTTTACACGCACCGAATGTTGTATGTCAAAAATGCCCGAAGATATTACTTTTTCACAGAAGTTTTTTTTTTAAAGCAAATAATCCGTAAAATGCCTGAAATCTTGCAATAAAAATTCTACATGGTTTGTACATTTTTAATACAAGCTTAAAATATTGTACATTCATAATAGAACACGCTTACTAAAATGGCCAAAAGCATATAACACGTTTTAAGGTGATTTATTAGTTTGCAAGTATTTTTTCAAGTAATTCTTATTAAAAATGCTTGCAATGCTAATGCAACATAAAAATTCTTCAGACTCTAAGCAAAATAAATGGGCCGGGTTTTTCCTTTTTTCACAAAATAGAAAATGTTTGCAGGTTCTTGAAACAAAATACCTAAAAGGCTTTAAGAAAATTTAATGTCATGAGACCTATTAGACGGATGAATTATCCAGAGACCACAAAGAATAACAAAACACTGAAGCGAAACTCAGAGAGGGCAAAAAATTGAAAAACATACAAACTTCTACTAAAACAACTACTAGTCACCTAAAACTATCAAACAACAATTTCCTGTATAATGATAAAAATATAATGGTTACGGGCACTTAATGTGATTAAAGAGGAAAAACAAAGCCCGAACAAGAGTAGATAAAAAGTAAAAATAAAAAAACTATAAATCATATTTCAGATAAATATTAAAAAAATAACTTAAGCAGAAAAAAAAAAAACCAGTTAAGACATTCTAATGATCCGTACTTCTCCAATTACAACTATCATAATCTGATTTATGTTCACGAAAATCAATTACACATTTCCTTGGAACAACCCAAGCAACCCTAAAATAAAATAATAAAAAAAAAAAGGATCTAAACAAGTGAGAAATACAGAAGCCAATACAATGAGATTTCCCAAGAGAAACTTCTAAGTGCTCTGATATCCGACCGGACATGAAATGAAAAGGGGCACGCCATTGCACGATTAGTTGGCCTGCACAAATTTAAATTGAAAAGTTGTGTCTAATTAGCGTTTGCGCTCTCCTCCAAACGAATGATGGAACCAAAGCACGCAATGCACGACACATCTCCCTTACCCCATCACACGTCCCCCTACTAGTGGAGTCACCTACAAGCGCCACCTACACGCAGTGTACCTGCACAGGCTATTAAAGCACATTTGAATTTAATGAATGTCTCGGGGGAAACCTTATATAAGCAACGGTTCAATTCCCTCTTCACTAAATATATTCATAAAATCCAAAGGCTGCTTTGATACTCTCTCGCATACAAATTAAGAAATCTTTTCTCCATGCCCAAATTAAGCTCACATGTAAACATAAGGGAATAATATTTTTTTAAACAACTTTTCATTTTAATACAAATGGCGCAATTTTATGATTTTTATATACATTTTTCTGTATAAACTTGTTTGCAAACTGAATACCATATTTCCTTTCAGAATAAATTATTCCCATTGCTTTTCATTTCACTTGAATTATGTAACGAGAAGAAGAGAGAGGAAAAAAATAGTGGGAGAGGAAGGAAAAACACGGATGTTGCAACACGGTTATCGAACTACATGAACCGGCAGAGCCCGTTACATACAACCAGTAATGCATTTTGTTGTCCTGGAAAAAGGAATATAAGTTAGAGCTGCTTTTGAGCTTGTTGTGTTAGAGGCTAAGATTTACTCGTAGCCGTTTATCAAAATGTGTCAGTTTATTGCAAAGCTTAATAACAACCAATAGGGAGGCAGTTGACCCTTTAAAAGTAAAATGAGAGGAATAAGTAATAATTGTCGTTTGTTTTGATTAAATGAATAAAGAATAACTATGTGTTCTATGATTTATAGGCTAGTGTCAAACTATCAGTTGCAATTTTAAAAAAAATTATTTGTTTTGATGTAAAACTCTTAACAATATCATTTCAACTTGTGACAAGTTCGGTTCTGCTTTCACTCTTGCGGCCTCCATCGTAATATATAGCTTAACTAGGTCTTTACGGTCACCATAAACAATAATAGTTTTAAAGGTCCAGATGATTGCAAACCATGTTGGTTTTAAAGTTAAACCCTCAGTTCATTATGAATTAAGTGACAGCAATGTTGGCTGGTCGTTCTGCCAACTAACTCACACGGTGGCGCCACTGCCATGAACGCTTGTTTTCTTTGTTATTTATTAACTCTTCTTCTGGGAAAATATTTGAAATTATTTTTGTGGTCCGTATTATACCTCACTTTTGTTTTCTAATTTACAAAGAATTTAAAATCTCGTGACTTTTCTCATTTTCTTTAAATTCCCCAACATTAATCAAATTCATTAAACAAAATCGATGACAACAACATTTCAAAACAAGTCTTGCAAATTAAAAATAACTTTTTGTGCAAATTCTTTCTCCTCCAACACGTAATAAATGAATAAATTCGCCGTCTCATCATCACTTGAAAGGCAACACTTGTTTTGAAAGTGTTCCACTTTAAGAGCAAATCAACAAACAACAGCAGCAGCAGGAAAATTTGGTGGAAAAACAAAATCCTTCTTCAACGTACTTAACTCCAAACACGACTTTAACACACACACATTCACGTGGATTTGCAGCCAATTATCTAACCAGAAGCTTTGCCTACCCCATGTCATGTTACACATTTTCCTCTTGAAACGTCATAATAAACAAAAGTGAAGTTTATGAAACGCCAGTTCAACCACAAACGAGAGCGCATAACGAGAAGTGGGAGGTCTCTCCTTGTCTCACAATTATTATGGAAGCCTTCATTAAGAGACTGCAACCATTCCCCCAACTCCCCCTCCCATCTAAACATAGACACACATACACACAACCCGTCACACCCTCTATTACACTCGATTAATTTCAATCTTAGTCTCTGGCGAAGCGCCCGGCTGTCATTTATCTGCTGACTTGACTCGTCTCAATTCCAATCACTCAATTTAACCTCTCTCTCTCTCTTTCAACTGTACATTCCCTCCCTAAACAAGTAGAAAAGACTATTTCCAAACAAACAAAAACATTTTTTGTTTTCTTTCACCAAAAACGTTATTTGTAAAGCTAAATCCACCGTCCTTAACACCTCAACCTCTTTTCTCGTTTTGTTTTTCCGCCCGCAAACTTGGCAGCTGTTGCTTCCCGCCACGAGAAAAAGACGTCCGCATTTGGCGTTTTCTCCCCCCTCTGCATCTCTTTTATCCGGCGCAGACGCGGGAGTTTGGAGAAAAGGGGGTTGGCACGCGCAACCGTTATTATTTTAAAGCGATTTTCCGGTCGGTAGATCTCGAATCACGCTCATAAATCAAAGAAGAGAAGCGACAGCCAAACGGGCTCAACCACCGCACGTATCCTCAACTCTATGATACAGGGAAAAATCTCGCCATGCCATCATCAAACTCATCATCACGTGCTGGTATTAAAAAAAATGTTGCAACTCAAACACACTTAAATTTCACTTTGGTTTACATCATCATCATTGCAACCGACACCCATCATCATCGTCACGACTCGAATCAGTTACACGACATGTGACAAAAAAATCAGCTATTGTACTTAAAGGTGAGTGAAGCATCAATTCTTTTTTAAATTTAAGTTTTTGGCTTTTAAAAGAATTAGTTAAATGAAAAGGTAGTTGCTATTATAAAATAAGAAAGAAACCTTAGAAACATAGAAAAAAAGATGCTTTTTTTTTATGTTTCCCAAAAGGTATATTTACAAAAGACACCAATATGTTTCCAGACATTTTCAATTGAAGTCAGAAAAGAAATAGAACAGTGACAAGACCATTCATCCTGCAAGGACGACACAAACTCAACCCCTATTCATCATGCCAGCCAATATAATGACAGCCAGCGAAAAAGTGGGATAAGAAGAGGCTGAGAAAGAAAAACAACCATACATCCAACCACTAGATTACGATGGATGGATAGGACCAAGACTCGCCAACCTCCATCAACCCCCGCCAGGGGATTGTGGTCAAGTTGCTTCCTCTCTCGATATATCGGCCACACGACCCCTTAACATCATCTCCTTTAAACACACCAACCAAAATCCACCACTCTTGTACACATAAAATGCAAACCCATTTGCACAACACGTGTTCCTATTTAGTCAATCCATGCGTGACCGACGGTCGCCATCTGCATTCCGCGCCCACTACTCCTTCAATACCTTGCAGTCATTATGACGAGGGTCAAGCAAACCTCTCGCTGCTGCTGCCTCCTAGCGGTGCCGTTTGCAACGCATCTCTTGCCGCCTCATTGACTGGGATAATGGCAAAGCCATTGCCACGGACGACGGCACAAGGCACGCCAACGTTTGGACCATCAATTAATCTTGCGTTCCTCGAAACCGGATCATAAGTTAATATCAAGGAAACAACCCCCACTGCGCCTTCTCGTCTTCGTCTCCATGGGGCCAATAAAGTTACAATGTGCTGCTCTTTGTGTATCATCCGACAAAAATTTATCCAACCACTTTTTCTCTTATTCCCAATCCGCCATCGTTTTTATTATTTTCTTGCACTGTCAGCACCAATTAATTTCCCTTTTACCAAAACATTGTTCAAAGAAATATAGAGAAAATTCTAATTCGATGCATAATTCATCCCAAGAGTCCCGTTTTCGATTCTTAAGAGCAATAAAAAAAAAATGTTTAAGGTGAATCCCTCAAAACTTTTCTCCCAAATAAAAAGGACGAAAGGGAGGGTGGAGGTCATCTTTTGTAATTCCCAATGCCAATTTGTCACCAAAATGGCAAGTTTGAAGAGAGTCAAATAGGTTGAAAATTAATGATGTGCCTTAAAATACGAGCGTCGGCTCTCCATCTAATTAGTTTAGTTAATTACAGGGTGACGGTGCACGAAATCTAACCTCGTTATACACACGGGGATGGAGGCTAAGCGGCGGGCCACGTGTGGTGAGCGCGATACCTTAATTGAGAAACGTCAGCTTACATTAGACTGCAAACATCTCTTTTGGGCGGAGACGACTCAAGGAAATCCACACAAACACCGAATTCCAATCACCATGAATCACTATCAATTTCTTAGTCGTGTCCCTTTTTTTCTTTGACCTATCATTCACACCGTTTCGCCTTACTATCTATTATTGGAAAGTTAAAGACTAAATGACTTAAGAAATTTCTTAGAGTGAAACTTTCTCAACTGTCGTTTTATGTATGAAAAATTAATGAAATTATCAAAGTTGGGTCTATAAAAAAAGGTAACGCCGTGCGAATAAATTAATAATGAGAAAAATTTTAATCAAATTTTGCAAAAATAACGGAGGATCTACTTGTCGATGATATGATGATGACTAACATAGCATCTTAAAAATTTACAAACTATTAAACTTTTTAAGTTGCCATGTTGAAGGGGTTGGGTGGGGAGGCGATTAGCATTAACTCGACCAAGAAAAAAAAAACGGGGGAAAAAAATGTTTTCAACAAATTTTAATTAATTAAACTCATGTAAGGGCAACACAAGCATCATAATTAGTTCTTTTATTACATCATAAGGTAAATTATGGTATTTTTAAAAAAATTAAACTTAGCAAGCGGTAAATCCTAAATTTGTTTATTCATCATAAACTTTTCGAAAGAAAAGAAAAAAACTTATAAATTTTTTACGAGGTTAATTAAATTTATTAAACGCATGAAGTGTTTGAAAAAAGGCGACATTTTTGATTGAAAATCAAAATGGCGTCTAGCCGAACTTTTAAATCAGAGAAAATGACTTTTCATCTTTAATTTATTTAACACGCCCAAAATTAATCTTTCATTAATAACTCTAATTACGATTTTCTCTTTGCCGGCAGCCATTTGTAATTACGAAATAGAGATTTCAAACAAAAGATTTAAAAGAAGAAAAGAAAACAGAAAAAAAAAAAATTTAAATAAAATGTGAAGAGTAAAGAAAAAAAAATTTTTGGCGGCCAAATTGATAACGACGCTTTGGAGTATGTTTTTCTTATCTAAATGAGGAAAGAAGTATTTTCCTAGAGCGGGCACTTGGGAAAATAAGGAAACGCCGAGCAGGCAACAAAAATCGGGCGAAAAGAAATATATTAAAACAAGATTCACTTAAAACGGAAGTCAAACAAGAAATGGCCGATTATCTTATTTACACCAAACAAGAACTTTCGCTTGAACCCGTACTAAAAAGAGGGCAAACAAAACACGATTAATGAATTGTCAACAAACTTGTTGCAGAAACATTAAACAGATAAAAAAAAATTAAAAGAATACTTGGAGGCTTAGACTTAAGGTTTAAGTCCATTTTCTACGAGTTTTCATACAACTTAAGAGATGGTGAAATTGCGTAGAAGGAAAACAAAATTAATCAATTTGTTAATTAAAAATTTAGCTAATTAATTTGAAAGAGTTTATTATCCGACTTATTGGATTTTATAATTACACTTGATTTACAGCGTAGCAATATAAAATTTGGAAATGAACCAATTGGAGGAAATGATCTATTGACAATTCTTAGACAAGAATTTTATTAAAACTGTTGGCGTTTACACGGCCTGTGTGGAATACCCAATTAAAGTCAATTTGAGAGAGCAATGTCCTAAAACATTTTTCTTTCATCATTCATAAGAGAGTCATCTTAGTGAATTTCCCAGAGGACATCACCCATCTTTTATCCCCTGCTCGCCAAAAAGGCCGAGCGATAATACTCGTTTCTATCATTCATGAATCACATTGGCCAACAGCGAGAGACAAGTGGCAACTTTTAAGAGTTTTCAAAACGCGCATGCGCACAACCATTTTCCCCTCAGATTGACGCGCTCATCTACCATCAGGTGTCTCTGGACCATAATCCTAAATCCCCGACCCGGTTGCTCCCTTCTACGAAATGAATTGCATCAAGAGTGAAATTGGAGCTTCACAAATGATGCTGCCATGCACCTGTACATGAATAATACACCAAACATTAAATATTAGTAAAACTGCCATCTCCCTCGACTTAATCCAGATGCTCAAATTGCCTACAATGCATTACTAAAACTTGCCGCATGACAATAAATGTATTTGTTTACAATAAATATTCTTCCCATCTCAGTTTCCCCCTCATTAACTTTTGCCCAGTTATTAACCAACTATTTCACAATCAATTACTTCAAACTTTTAAAAATTTAAACTATCCTACCTTGTCGAAGATGATGTTTTCACTCACTATCTGTAAAGAAACAAAAAAAAAAAAGTTAGAAATTTGGCGCCAATTTTGAACTTAATAGAAACTCTATATCAGCCATTAGAAATGACTGCCTCCGGAACAAATTCCCATTGCACAAAGTTCTCAATCACAATTGTCGAAAAAAAGATAATTTCAAGATAATCACAATTTGCCACACGACCAATTATTATTATTTTTATCAGTAGTTACTGCCTGATACTGATTATGATGAATGACAATAGCCGTGTATTTAATCACTATGATTGTGCCCATTATTCATCATGCTCATAAACAAACTAATAACGTATAACAATATTCGATAATCACCCAATTTCAATAACCTTTTAATTAAAGCATCGGCTTGCCAACATTTGAACAAGCTGGAAACTTGCAAGCCCTTATCTCCCAGTGTGAAAAGAGAACATCTACCAAAAACCAAATCTTTATCAACCTCAAACTCTTCAATTCCTCCTTCTCTCCACTTTATATCACACTCGAGCATCCTTAAAAATCCTCCATCCTTCTGACAATATGATAGTCATTGAACACCTTCTCCAATATCTTACAAGAGAAGAAAAAGAGATAAAAAAAGAACACTGATACGTTTGCAAACCTCTTCGCTATACTCCAACTACATAAAGCGAGATTTGCCATTCCCATGATGACACCTAAGAAGTAGATTGACTCTTTCTGCACCACCCCTTTCTTTTTTAACTCCCTCTATACCAGTGAAAACAAAGAAACGCCACAAGAAATCTCCTTTTGCACGCCTTACCCCACCACCCTATTCCCTCACCAGGGGGTATCAAATCTCTAGGTAAGACAAGAAGAAATGGACAGCACTGACTTGTGATGTGTTTCACTAACAAACGTCAGCAAGATTTTCCTTTAGTTTTTCTTCTCTCCCTACTTGGGTTCTGCTTCTGTTCAGTTGAGACCGACCTCTGAGACGCCAGGCACTGCAGAGATTTTCCAAAAGGAAATCTTATTCGATCGTCCATACTTCTTACTCATCAGTAACAAACTCAAATCCCATAAGATGTAAAAAAAAAAATCCCCAGCATAGTTCAACGCGGCACAAATAAAGCTCGTTTACCCAATCGATTTACAATATCGACAAATAATCGATTAATTAGTAATCCAGGGTCAAAACATTGGAAATCGATTTCAACTGCAATTCTATCATCTATTTATTGACAAATAAATAAAGAACATTTCTAAATCGATTAATCGATTAATATTTTTTTCATTCACAGAGAGATGGAAATCAATAAAAAGATATAAGCAAATCTTCTATTATAAATATATATTTCAAAAGAACGTTAGATGTATATATAGAGAAAGACATCGTCATGCGACTCTGCACAAAATGAACACTTTGAATTTGAGATCTGAAGCATTGGCCGGGCCTTTTCGCATTTGAATTTCCTTCTAGTACTAAACGAGTCGAGTGTATACATTTGCCAACCAGGTGCCCCCTGCCATTGCAAATGGAAATTTTTATAGAGCGCTCTCTTTCCCTCTGTTTGTGGAAATGTTATTGGAATCTCCATTGCCACCAGCTGTCTTTTCATTTACTTCTCTACAGATTGTGAGCATTTCGCTCCGCCACTGATTAAAACCCATACAACATCCCGCCATTCGAATATCGCTATCACTTTGCCTTGTGTGTATAAAAGAAAAGTTTGTGTGCAAAATATTCAATTTAATTAAGCAAAGCGCAAACTTAATTGGATTCCCGCACCACACACATTTCTACACCCACGCATTTACACTGTACAACATTTGTCTCTTCCCAAACCAGATGGCTTTGATCTATCTATGTAACTAATTATATTTCTGGGAGGTTATCATCTTAAGATGGAGTTAATTTAGTCACGTGATGTTCTTCACCTTTCATCATCCTTTCACTATTTTCAAACAAACTTGTAATACTTGTTTTAAAAGCTCTAAACGATCTGGAAGATGTTTGTAAAACCCATACGCCGTTCCCTTAATGAGCCATTACGTTTAAAACAAGAGAGCGAATTACAGTTCAACTTGTCACGTGTCCGAATGCGCATGCGCATCGGGTAATAACTTCTCTTCTGCATCCACTGAATCGATTTGATGACACTCGTCCATTCACCTTGTCTCTCTTTCCATTTACGTTTCCAAAGGTTTCAATTTTACCCCCTAATCTTTTTTTTTTCTTTACGATTCTTTCAGTCTTGGTTACTGAATCCGAAATCGACTTATTCACAACATTAAAATTACTTTTTTAAAACGATATTTTATAAAATCGAATTGTCTAATGTTACTAAACCGCATTTAAACGCTTTTGTCATGCACAAAAGTCTCTTATTATTACTTTTCGCATCTCTAACACCACCGTAAGCAATATAAACAGTTTAATTCTAAACAAACGCAATTTTCATTTAACTCGATTTTCTAATCGATTTACGCGCATTTCCATTTTAAACACCAAATTGAAAGTATTCATAAATAAAAACATGAAATACAAAATTCAGAGAATGAAAATGTGTCAAAGTCCAGAGAGGGAGAGAAAAAAAAATTTTCCATTTCAAACTGTGAAACGCTTCAATAAAAACAACGATACAAGATTTTTTTTTTTCTTCAAGTCCAAAACTTCCAAATTGAAAACTATTCAATATTTAAAATAAAAAAAGTGAGGAGAATTGAATATATAAAATACGAATAAACTTGTCAAAACATTCCACCAAAATTTCTCTCGTTACATAAGTGGAAACAGCAGTGCAAAACATGTGATGACTCATCGATTGAAAAGCACCGCCTAAGGTGAGCTTCACGCGCAACACCCATGCCAAACAGCAACAACAACTCTCACAAAACAGGAATCTAACATTTTTTTTTTGTTTCTTTCTAACCCTAAAGCAATTTCCGGTTGAAACCAAACACCTGAAAAAATAACGCACAGAGGGAGAGAAACTCCGAAAAAAGAAAAACACTGAAGAAATTTAGCAATTCAAAAATCATTTGTCACCTGCCAAGTTTACCAAGGACGTACAAAAACTTTCTCCTAAAGTTTTTTTTTTACCGTAATTAAAAAAAGTGAGTAGTTTAAAGAAAAAATGGGGGCAATTAAAAATATTAGTCGTGTTTAATTCGCTTTTGTTTTCTCTTTTCTTTCTGGCCGCAAAACTGTAATTTAACCAAACATCTGCATTTTGCTCGCGTATCAATTTATTACGTTTTCTAAAATGCAATTTTCGCTCGCTTCCAATCTTGTTGTTGATTTATTTTTCTGAGCGACGAGGGTACTTTTATCATCGCCTCACGTGCCATGAAAGAGAGCGAGTCGAGGAACAGAGGGTGGGGGCGTTGTAGGAAAAACACAAGGAACGGGGGCTCGTTCGAAGGGGTTGCATTTGTGCTGCTGATTGCTGCATCAGCGTTTGAGTAAAATGAGGAAACAAATTGCCGACAACATTATACACACAACGTTTCACCGACAACCTTTTACTTTGAACTTGTGTGCCATTTTTCAATTACCAAAAAAAATACCCATCAAATAAAAAAAAAGCAATTTTTTCCAATCGTCGATTTGAATGGGAGGGATAAAGAAAAAGAAGCAAATAAAAATTTCTTCCCAAATATAGAAATAGGCCTATTCCACAGGTTGTCACTTAAGACAAAAGGGAATAAACGGATGTTTGAAGTCGGCAAAGATAAAAAGGAAACCATTTGCGAGATTAGCCAATGTCTCCTCCTTTCCACTTTCTCGACGCGTCTTTTTCCCTTTTATGCTTTCCGGCAACCATTTCCTCACGTGCAAAGCGACACACTATAATAGAAATTAGCAGAATTTCCCCTGTTGCACTAAAAGGAATCAAAAAAATATAAAGAGAAATATTTGCAGCATTCAAAATTACCACAAATTTGCAAGAGATGCGCCAAAGTGGCACCGAATTAAGAAAATGTCATATTAAAAAACAAAATTACTTCCCCTTAAGACAATTTAAAAATTGTCACGCTTTTCTAAAAAGACCACCTAAGCCCTAAATTCAAAAACTCGTTATCCAAACCACGTGTTGACTCAAATCGACTAATTTATTCTTCCAAATTATGACGGCCAAAGAATTGGTAACAAGTCGAGTGAACTTGGCTGTACAAGAAACGGCCATAAAAAAAAAAGTTTTAAATTATTTTCATTTTCCCCAAAGCCATCGTTTGATGAGGGACGCACTGCCAAAATACGTGCAAAGTATTCCTAACACATCTAACGAGTTGCCCAATGGGAGATTCAGCAGGTAGCTCATCAGGACCCTTTTAAACTCCTTTCACACATTAAGGGCTTCGTCAAGTGTGAAACTCTAAAACAAGTAATATATAAGGTGCTCTAAATTGAGACGGAGGCAGAGAAAAAGATGAACGCTTGTCACTGATAAAATTTGATCTAACAGATAGGCAGTAAAAAAAAAATTTCTTACTTTCTTCACTCAACTTCAAACACGATAAAAAATAACGGTTAAATTAATTAGAGCCTAGATTACCAAAAAAAGTTTATAATTATCTCACTGAATGATCTACCTTTATGCAGATGAATGACACATCTGGGGTGGCATTCATAACAATTTACATAAAATTTTGCCTAAATAAAGTGCTTGAATCACATTTTAAGATGGAATTCTATATAAATTAACCAAAAAAATCTTTTAGAAAATTTTTTATGAGTACAACAAAGTTTAGACTTACAATTTTGCCATTAAAAAAACTACCTAAGTTCTTTTATGGCAAGCACAGATGGTTAAAACAGATATAGCTTTCTCTTACCACTTGCTAGGCATGGAGGTAGACATTTTTGATCGGGATCCAGATCAGGTGTAATTTGTGTGATGTCACAGTGTTTCGTATGTGCGCAAAGCTAGACTACTTTTTTTATACCACAAACTTTGTGAACATCCTCCTGGCAAACCTTTTGATTACTTGTAAATTTTAATAACCTGAGTATTGACAATTTTTACGGTAATTCTAATAGTACCCCATTTGCAGAGACGATATATCTAATAAAGCTAAAACTTTTCAAAGTTGAAACGTTTCATTTTAGCTTTCCACTTTTGTGTAATGGTCTAGTATAGCCATCTGATTACAAGATATCAAAGGTTACACAAAAGATAGACGTGCTT
This sequence comes from Pachymerium ferrugineum, assembly GCA_034686365.1. NCBI lineage: Eukaryota > Metazoa > Arthropoda > Chilopoda > Geophilomorpha > Geophilidae > Pachymerium > Pachymerium ferrugineum. Next base: position 109,012 of record JAQGAS010000031.1, read on the forward strand.
GGCTGAAAGTGAACTTTTGGCAATAAAATTTTCTTTTAAAACAATGTTCCATTTAACAAGCTAGAAGGGTTCATTCAAATTGTCAGTTTTCATTGCCTTCCGGAAGGAAGAGTGTTTAATAAAGATATCTGAAGGAATGTCCTCATTTAAATGGAGGAAGTGGTTTTTACAGTTTTACAGAGTGAAGGGCAATCAGTTTAGAAAATGTCCAACATAAGTTCACAAGTTCAAAAGTTGTACTGAATGTTTGTACAAACTGCTTAGTGCCATCCTAGAATGGCAAACTATTGAAACTCTATAGAGAGACGTAATCGGGAATAATTGCATCGACAAAAATCAAGCTGTTTCTGACAAAGTTATTATCTTTATTTGTAAAGAGCTTGTGGAATAAGACCATACGTTACATGACGGAAAGTAGGATTTGCTACATGCCTCGAATTATGAAAGAACCCTATTGATGACAAGGGAATTCGTTGACGGGTGGTGGCCAACTGTTTGTTCTTGATAAGGAATCCTCCCAAGAGAAGGGCGTTTGTGATGGCGAGATTAATGACACGAGAAATATCGACACGCATCGTATGGCCGCCATGCATGGACGCCCTCGCTAAATCCTCTCCGTATAACGACAAATCAGCTTCATCGTTTGCCCTCCCCCCCTTCTCTCTCCCAAACTCCCTTCCCTCCTGACTTACAATCTCTTAAGATCTGAAGAGAAGAAGTCACACCTGAAATCTCTCTTCAGGTATATTTATCCATCACCCTCTGGCACTTCATAAATTCAACTTGTGGCGTGGGGCTCTCAAAATCTACTATAGTAGTTTAATTATGTGTTGGGGTTTTTAGAGGGGGAGAAAGAGAAAAAAAAAACCGTTTTTTTAAATTTTTATCCTCCAGCATCTTGAAACTTCAATATCTTTTTTTTTTTTTTTTTTACGTAAACTTTTTTTTCTATAAATACTTTTAGATATTTATGTCTCCTGGCAATTATGAGTTTGAAAAAAAAGTTTAAATGTCATGTCCTTTTGATAGAAAAAAATTTAATTTTGAGTTTTATTTTCATGTGGGTTTTTGAATATGAAAAAAATTTGATATGTTTAGACATTTTTATTTTAATCTCAAGAGACATATACAAGGCTTGCCCTACTTCTTTTTTAATTTCAAAAACTGGTCATATCGTCTCCAAAATGGTATCCTCAAATTTCACTAAACAGAAAATAATTTTGGGACAAAACGAGAGAGGAAAATATATTTTTTTTTCCTCTTGCCGTTCTTTCGAATATCTTATGCATGGGTTTCAAAATTACCTTCGGTTATATTAAAAGCCAAATAAAGCTCTTTATATTAAAAAAAAATATATATGAAAAAGAACGATTAATTAACATCCTTAAAAATTCAAAGTCTCGGAGATTGCATTCAAATTTTTAACATAGTAAACAAAAACTAATTAACTTGTTATTAAATTTAATACACTCGATATGAATTTTTATTAGGTATCTGACTACCATAAAAATTATAAACTAAAATCAAGTCTTAATTAGTAGTCTCAACAAAATTTTAATACCTAAAAATCTCTTTCCATGTCTCATCAAAATTTTAACACTCACTGCAAAATTCAATAGTGATCAAAATCACTTCACCCACCCAAAAAAAAAGTAATCTATACAAGACAACGGGGAAAAGGAATCTTATCAATTCGCATGGCACCGACAAAATAAAAATTAATCACCATCTTTTGAAGCGGTGGAAAGCGAAACAAATTTTCTTATCAAAGCGAAAAAAGCCTCTCATCTCAAGCACAATTTCTCTTAATAAGCAAGAATGTGAATTTTCCAATTTAATAACAAGACCCATACATCAATCGGGCCATCTTTTGACAAATGAGCTTAGTTTCAATTCCAACTCCCTCACACGACAATACATTATTTACTCAACAGATTTGAGCCATCCATAACAAGCTGCTAAGACGGATTGCGATACAAATTGGGTGGCGCACATTGGCAGCTTAACTCACTACTTAAAACACTCATCCTGATTGTCTCTATTAGGATCAAAGAAGCGTGCTATTACAAATCTGAATGCAAAGTCCGTACAAAGAAGAGCAGCCCAGCCGATAGACATCTGTGAATTCCAATATTCACATAGACGCGATATATTAAAAATTCATCGACCGTGAGACCCTGCTCCACATTCTTCACTCCAAACCAAGCGGCTTGCTGTTATCAATATGCAAATTGCATTTAGATCCCCCATAGGGCTCCCCTGCCACAATGGCGGCGTCGCGTCCGCACATGCTAATCAGGAGCAGATGGTGCGCGCACACATCCCCCTCTTATTCCACTCTTCTCCCATCCTTCATTTGCTAAATTCAGAGTGTACTAAAAGGCACAGGTGATGCTACACTACCAAAAGGCTATTAAACTTGCATCTCTAACAGCTTTAAACTTGAGAAAAAAGAAGTAAAAATAAAATTAAGCCTGACATTTACTGATTGTAGTAAATTAAGACTATACTCTTTCGGGTTATAAAAAATTTATTTTCATATTATCACAAACAACATTCTCTACAGTTTAAAGCCTTAAAATTTTTATATACAAAATAAATAAAAAATTCTTCAAGTAATGAGACACAAAAGCTTGAAAAACATATTAAAAGTCTTTCTAATAAGGAGAACATTTTTACGGTTGCCAAGACAAACGTCGCTATCAAATCAACAAGATCAACTTTTCACCCTACTTACCTTTCTCTTGGAGACCAATCAAAAACCATCCAACAAATTAACAACAACATTCGTATTAAAAATACGTAAATAACAAAACTCAATTACCACACAACTACTCAATCCCTTTCATCCATTTCATCCCCTATAATAACCTTATTTCAAATAATGAAAGAGGCACAAATAAGCGAAAACAAAGTCTACCAAATCACATTATTGCAAAACACACATTACGAACTCTCTCAAGTCTCCCTCTGACAACGAAAATAAAAAGTCACGACTAAATTCTCAAAGGGGTGAAGCGACCTGCCACTCTAGTCAAAACGAAGAGGGGGGCGCTGTTTTTTTTTCTTTTTTTTTTTTTCGTAGCGTTCGCTTCACCGATTTTTCATCAGCCGCTGGCATGGAATAATTAAGGCAGCAACAAAACCGAACCAACTGTGTAAGGCAGCAAGATCCCATTCTCCCTTAGCTTTTCGAAGTAGGGAGGGGAGGGCCATTGAACACTAGAGGGAAAGAGAAAGAAGGAAGGTGGTGAAAACTCAGGGAAGGAAAAAAAAATTCCCAATTGCCACGAGTGTAGGCGGGCGTTAAATGTAGAGTTGAGAATAGCATGAGTGAGAAAGTATGTTCTCACCGAGTCACGTGATCACATTAAGCCTAAATAAACATTGCAGAGAGCTGACTGCCTTTCAAGTCTCGGTCTGGCAGGGAGAGAGAGAGAGAGAGAAAGAAGATATGAAATTTATGACGAATTTCTCTCTATCACATGTAGGTGGCGTGCGCTATAGTAAATTCAAGGCTTAGGCACCAATGTTTCACACCGATGGGAAAGTTGCAATTTATGTTAATTCCACTTTTCATACAACATGACTTATTCCATAATTCAGGAGAGCAAATTAAATTCGTAAATGTGTTGGGGTGGATTGCTTTACCAATGTGACCTTTAAGCTTTTTACTCTCTCATCATCCCACTCGCAAAGAAGTCTCTCTCTATTGTTCGGCAGTACATTTTTATTCAAAAGGACTTGCAGATTCAAGCACTTCTTGGTGGTAATAGTGTAAAGTTTCAATCTTTCAGTTATTTTCCAACTTTTGATGTTTGATGCATCAGGTTCGACCGGTGGCCGTTAGGTGGTTCTACTGTTTCAGCTTGGAATATTTGAAATGTGTGTAATGGGATGGTAATGTTGGCTCAATCGGCTATGCTTCTACAATACAAATGACTTGTTTCAACTCAATATGAAAGATGAATCGATCTAAGTCCAATAGAAAAACTGATTTTGAATCAGAGTGAACACAATAATGATACTTAATAATTCCTTAAAGCTACAACAATTTTCACCCTAACTTCAGAAACACCATTCAAAGATGTCTTTTCAGAAAATAATTAAACGCCAGATTTCAATTTTGCACCAGATGTTAAGAATTTTAATTGTGTCAACAACCAAAAGTCGCAAATCTCCAACTTTATATTAAAGCTATTTATTATTTTTCAATACTTTTATAGAATCCATAAAACTCACAAGTAACTCAATAAAAGAAAAAAAGAGAGAACTTGCACGAAAATTAAATCATCATTACAACCACACGTTTTTTATCTTCAACACTAAAAATATTCCTCAGCACACAACCACGACGTTTGTTCTGCATAAATCTGACATCATCCACCCAGAAATAAATCATGCGCCCACTAATGCATCATCCTCGGCCATACTTGGCAATGACTGAGCATGCCACCAAGCAGCTTAAAGTGAATCCACACAAGTGAAAAAAAAATTCATTTAAAGAACCCAAAAAACTTTCTATACTCTTTAATTAGACAAACCTCTCCCCCCTACATTTTATCCCCCAGAAACTAAAGATTGCAACTAGCATTTACACACAAGTTAACGATTAAATAGAAGAGCTTTGGGTTTATGAAGCTGTCATACAAGCAGATCTCATTGGCATTTCCACTCACGAAATGCCAACGTGTTCTGTGTCAAATTGAGCTAATAATCAGCCACTGACACACACTCGGAGCACCGGTATAAAAAAATGTAAAGGCGAAGAAAAGAGTAACAGAAAGAGATGGAATGAATTTACCCCAATTACTAAACGAGCTCAAATCCCCCACCATTTATAGGCCGTTCATTCAATTGCCTCCCATTACAGAGACCAAGTATAGTTTCCTTCCTTTTCTCAGCGGGAGAGCGACAACTGCATCAGAGTAGACTACACAACGCAGAAGAAACGAGAGAATGACATCATTCGCTGAAAAGATGACACAGCATTTGCCGACAGTGACAAACAGTACGAATGTCTCGCCAGATATATTGTCAGCGAAATCAGATAGTAGTATAAAAGAGAAGGAGAAAGAAGGGGGGGAGGTGGGACATGGGAGATGGCGTAAAGAAAAAAAAAGATTGAGCCGAACGGTCGCTAGGGATGCGCTTCCATCGATTTCAGTGTAGCTATAGAAACCCAAAGCACTTAAGGCTAGAGTTACAAAAAAACACATCTTCCTTGTTGCAATGAAAAGTAATACTCTTACCAAAAGATGGCGCAAGAAAAAAAAAAATTATCGCTAAATAGTTATTTGTTTCAAGAAAAATTGTTACGAGCTTATTATTTGCGGAAAGTTGAGACGGTGGATGTGTGCGCAGAGTGGATCAAATTGTACGGCATCATTGTTGAAGGTTGCAAAAAAAGTAAATAACACTTTCTTTAAAAATTTTAAAAGATAAATTAGGGTCGTAACTCGGTTATACTTTTCATTGGCAATTCTATTAAAGTGTTGTAATTGTGTATCGAACACAATTTTGGGAGCCATTTGCGTGCAACAATCCAATTATTAATTAACTATTCAACTAGAGGGAGAGAAATTAAAACAAATCTCTTTGCTAGCCCGCGAGCAATGCTGATAAGTATTGTAACCATTGCTAGTCAAAGATGGCAAGCCAATAACAATCCGGTGTGCAACAATGATTTAGATGAGGCGAACAACATTAGCGTTGTAACAGTGGGTGCACGAGTGTGACAGGGCACATACATCTTGTACATTGGCTCGTAAATTCAACTTTTAAATCTTTTAAACTACTGTAAATCTTTAATTCCCTTTCACAGTTCTGGGTTAATGTCACTGATGAATCATTAAATTTGTGCACTAAATCTCAAAATGTGACACTATAAATTCATAAATGTCCAGGAAAAATCGACTGCAGTTCCAGAGCGATTCAGGTGATTGTGATTGTGTGTGATACAACGCGGAATCCAGTTTGAAACCGTCTCTCTTATAAGCAGGAGGCACTTTATGATTGCAAACGTCAGGAGCAGCTAATGGAAAAATAATGGCTAACCAATGGATGTCAGCAGCTGTCATCACAATTGCTTTTCCTCATTCGACCACAACTAAGAGACTCACTGAGTGATAACAAGCCGACAAATTACTGACGAACCAGCTGAAGTGAAATGCATGCAAATGCGCGCCACTCTGCGGGGAAACCTTTCATCCGAGCCCAGTTTTCAAAAACAACTTTGGATAATGAAACATTTTCATATTAATAAACCCACACCTTTTCACCTCATCAACATTACCCTATCCAAAAATGATTTGTTAAAGTTGCCCGTCAATAAAACTCAGAGATTTTTATTCCGCCATCTACTGACCGTATCGTATGTATTGATAGATAGACCCCCTTTATGATTTATGCATTTATTCAACATTTTGTCCAATTCTCTGTGCAAACCAGATAAGAGCAAACGGTCAAATTACTGACACACGTGTAAATCTTGTAGCCAAATACACCATCTTCTGACCGAGCCAACGAATCACAAACACCTTTTCCACACTCACATCATAAATTTCACGTAGAAAACTTTTCTTAACTTCATATAAACTCCAACTGCAATCCAAACATTTCCTATTGTACTCAAACTTTCTCTTAAAAAAAAAAGCCCAAATACAATTTAAACACTTCATATTAGACGATATTCTTAAAATTGTAACACGTGACGCATTATTTTAACTTGGTTCCCACAATTTAACTCAGCCAACCAAGTAAGTAAAAAAAAAAAAAAAGTTCCAGACTTAAAGTCGATAGCTTTTTCACAAATTTTTTTCCCCAGCGCTAAGGGACAACTTTTTAAAGTTAATGTGACATTAAAAAGTTCGTCGAGAAAAAAAAAAATAATAACAAAGTTTATTAGTTTTGTTGGCAATAATTTTTCTATTTTCCATATGCGAAACGATAAGATCCGCCCTTGCATTGACTTACATCTGATTATTATTTCCAAGTGTAAAATCGATGCACTCTAGTTGGCAAAACCGGTACATTAAACAGTGGGGACCTGTCACAAGATGGGTATCAGGGGACATACACCAAGTCAGATGAAACGCGCTGTAAAATTATATGGGTTCTTTTCAACTGTACGCAGATGACGTTGCAATACCAAGACAACCAGAACAATACAACTTGAGAGTGCAATTCATTCGAACCCAAAAAATATAACTGCCACAACCATATCACAAATCAACACCAGGATATTTCCTGTCGTTACTCTTTTTTTTTCTGCCGACAAAAATCACACTTGGGTGCACTGCTATCAATTGATCAATTTAATCACAATTACTGTTGGGAGTTTACACAGAACAAGTGGTGACATTTTCGAATTTAGTAGAGAGAAGTAAAGGATGCTTTAAAATTGAAACCACAATCCATTAATTCCGTCACTTACGTAAGTCCATTGGAATTAGGAAGAAAACAGGTACGGGAACGTTCATTTTCACGTGTTAATTATCTCAAACTGAATAAGTTATTTACAGTGGAGCTGGCAAAATGCAATCGAATCCATTCTACGTGCATTACACGTCATTTAACCCTTTAGCCTCTCACAACGCAGTGGAAAATTTGGACAAATCTAGTCCAAGTGCACTTTCAAAATTACTCTCGACAACTTAATAACTTTACAATATTCCACGGGCAATAACAGACTGCATTACAGACCATAAACATTACAGAATGACAAAAGCAACTCGAGCTGCCACTGACATCTAGCGGTTGCAACGTGAAAGAAGTCAAATCTTGTGTCTCTCTCTTTCGTCATATCGATTGTTCTCCTTTTCTCCAGCAGGGGTCATCATCCGCTTTATGGGGGGTTGCCAGCATTGAGAAAAATAACAGACACACGCCAACAACTGCATGATTACACAATAAAAGTATCTTTAAAATTCCCTCCCGCGAACTTTCTTTCTTTTCTTTTTTTTTTTGGAGAGTTAGTGGGGAAAATACCGAAAAGTCACTTTGGGGGAAGTGTAATACCCATTGGTTTTAAACGGGAATGATCAGAACAAGAGTAAAAAGGCAAAATCAAAGACAAACACATAAAGCTCAAATGAAACCCAGACAGATAAATTTTGTTAAAGGGTTTTGAAAAGTTAAAGTCGGTAGGTTAAACTATAAAAATGTCGAATAAAAATAACGTCATGTGAAGTATAAAGAGGTACAGTTCAAATATGTGGTTCGATAAAAATCGTATTTGGTTAGAACACATAAAATATTCTCAACAAAGTTACATCAACTTCTAAAATAATTCTTTCACGATGTCTTATTGAGCCAGAATCTGCCTTTATAACATATCAAATGTCAAATTAACATCAATTATTATATTGCTACCGCTTATTATATTTTCAGCTGCAACCATAACTCTAAAGATACACCAAAAATTCTTAAATATTTTTAATTACATTTATCAAATTTTACTTTTTAAATAAAAAAGAAAGTGCTTCTTTCTTGACATCAAACACATATCTATGTTTAAAGTCTTAAAGGCGGCTTCCCTTTGCCATGATTAATTAATTTAATTTTTTATTCACTCTTATTTCCTTAAATCCCCTTCTAACCCTCTACCGCAACTAGGGCAAACTAACAAAATCAACTTAATTCCCTCATTATTAAGCCACTTGCCATCAACCTTAAACCCCCTTAAAAAAGAACAATTAAACAATAATCACATCAATCAAGGGGGAAAAAAAATTTAAAATCTCATATTCGCTACATCGTCCAAGAGAAAAGCAATCAATCTAACTGAAAAATTCCATCCTTATCCAAAAGCGTCAAAAAACGTTTGTTTAGTCCAAACTCCACATACCAAACACCTGGTGCCCTCTTCTGATTAAAACACGAGCCATCGCATCCAACCATGCCAACCCTGCGCCTTACATAGAGAGATAAAGCAGTGCTCCTACTAAGTCCACTATATGGACAGTCATCCGGGGTTCTTCCATGTCGCGTGGCAAGCAACAGCTGCACTTCTGCTCCCTTTAATGGACTAAAGGGAATTTATCCTTCTTGCTGCACGAGATCTCAACCATTTCATGTTTGATTCATACAGAGCTGCACAAACCCATGTCTAACTGACAATTATGTAGGGCCCGAGCGACGTCCTTTAACTCCGGACCGCACAGATAAGCTCTGATTTAAGCCTCCTTGCCCAATGCTACAGCAATGGATTCACCCTCCACTCTTTTCTACAAGACTGTAGCTGCAGTTTAAAAATTCCACTTTGCATAAACCTTGGTTTCTTTAATGGTTCCGTTTTATTCCGTGAAATGTTTCAGGTCAGTTTAAAGAAGGGTTAACCCGAATACCCTTAAAGGTTAGTCAAGAAAGAGAAAAAAAAAAAACAGTTATTTGAACATTTGGAATTTTGTGGTTTTAAAAATATAGGAAAATAGTTCCCCGGTTCTGAATTCACTTAGTGAGTCGTTTCCTCTCAGTAATCCAACTGGGATGTAAGCTCGTGTTGCAAGTTTTATTTCTTTAGTAGTCACTTTTATCGAGCAATGCAGTTTGGCTTATCCGAAGTAAACTCAAATTGAAATGTTGGTTGAAAATTGTGCATTACGTCAAAAACCAGGGTGGAAACGTCAACAGTCTAAAACCTGATTACAAGATAGTTCTGTCAAGAGTGGCAGGAAACTTTAGAGGCTAATCAGACATTCTAAAAGAGATTTTTTTTTTTTCTTCAAGTTTCAGAATCCGACCGATTCTTTTAAATATTTGAAAGTAAAGAAGAAAAAAAATTTTACTGAAAGGGAAAACTCGCGTTTTTAGAAATAAATAATTCAGAGAAAGAAATCAGCAAGATTTCTAAAATTGACTCAAAGAAATCGTTTTCCATCTAATATTTAATATTGGAACTGTTAAAGGAACGTACACAAAACAAATTAATAGGTTTTACAATTCAATTTGCGTAAACTTCCTACTCAAAGCGCTAATTCCAAATTACCAAATTTCCGCATTTGTTTTAAAGGCAACAATAATACAAAAGAAAATTGATTTCTGATAACATTGTTAGATTATATTTTAATAGGGAGACTTACATACCATTTTTCAGAACCTGAAACATGAGGTAGCATACGTCAGCTTATAGCTGTAAATAAGAGAGACTTTGTACAAGGCCCTTCTTACAGCTATAAGCGTGACTTATGCGACCTCTTGGTGCTTATCCCATGTTATTCCCTATGGTATAGGCTAGTCTGGACGTTATATGTTGTATATCTACTTTTGTTTCCACTTTTTATATTTTCACTGAAAATGGGTAGCAAACCCTTTTGAAATTGTCATATGTCAAAGTTAATTGAAAAATTATAATGTGATTATAATTTTACAAGTGATTTCTGTGCCTTCATTCTATTATCTTATATTTATAATGTAAGACTGCAGCTGCACAAACTCAAACAAAATTCGCATTATTAATTAAATTTTCAAGTTTAATTATATTACCGCGTCTTATACGGAAATATTTTGATATTCCCACTTAATCTCTTGTGGTTACTTATTATCAATTTTATCATCCAAACCCATTTATATTGTATATTTAATGATCGAGGCGATTGAAATGTGTGTGTAAATGAAATTGGTGCGGCCATGTTGTGTGCGGTGTATTTATTAATTACAGGTGTAATGATGTTTGCATTGATTAGTTTAATCCCCATTACAAGTCGCCAACCACGTGTATTTTTATTACGTTCAGTTGGCAAATTTCAATTAGATATTTAACCCATAAATGTGCACTTTTAAAAGCTCGGATTAATAACACTTTGCATCGATTCTTGATCATTGTAGAAAATTGACAAACAAAATTTTTATTTTTCATATTCTTCACTATCGATATTTCGGATCAAGTTGGTGCAAGTGGTGAGCAGGTGGCAGTTTGCAGTAGAGGAGATTTGCCTAATTCATCTTTAATTAGTTTTAAATGCTCTCTTTTACTATAAAGTGTTTGTGCAAATTTGCCTCGGGTTTTGCATACAAACTAAATTTCTCAAGCGACATACGGGAAAAGTTTGTGGGGATTTCGGATAGATTTCAAATCTGGTTTAGGGATTAAGTCAGTTTGCAATTTCAAATTCAAAAAAAAAGAAGATATTTCAATAATAAAAATTCCCGCTCATTAATATAATCTGCACGAGTTACTCTTCAAAGATTCTCTTCCTTCCCAACATCAGATAGAAATTTTCACATTTACTTTTTATGTGAAGCCCAGCGGGGACTGGAGAACATAACGTTGAAGTAATTTTATAATTTTGACCCCATGGAATGCCTGCGTTGATGTGTGCGGGATTTTGTGTTTATGTTTGGTGGTGTTGCCGGTGGCTGTAAATTGTAATTAATTCAGCCCACCGGAAGATCACATGTTCCGCTAGTCATGGCCACACAAACCGTTGGCACATAGTTCAAGGGGCGATGATGAAGTGGCTGCGGGAGCCGCGAATTCAGCGCCGGTCTCAAGTGGCACAAACGCCACACCGTCCATCACGCAACTCGCTCGCCGACCACAAATGTCTGCGAAGGAGATGATGACATTTGCTCGGAATTCTCAAAACTCAAGTCACTGACCTTTTCCATCCTTTTCTCTTATTCTGATTAAAGGAGTTGCCAACAAACATATCAATTGACATCTTTTTTTTTTTTATTGATCGACATACAAAGTTTAGAAACCTCTTGTCATGTTTGATTTTTTTCAATCTAAATTTTAAAATTTTAATCAAATTGTCTAACATATCATGTTGTCAAAGGCTAATTAAAAATGAAGACTTTTAATTCCGATCAAATAGCAAATTTTTTCTCAATTGAATTACCTTATAGATTGGTGGGGAGATATTTATTAGATGGGTTAGTGGATGTGTGCCTTTTTCCTACAGTCTTTATTTTTTTTTTCTTTCTTTGATCGATCATGACTTTTTCGCTCCCTTTCTTTGTTCGTCCCATCAGTTTCAATTAACGAGTGAGAAGGTGTCAAACGGGAGAAAATGTATCGTCCCAGTCATTTGAGAGAGACACGATGCAGTTTAATTTGAACGTCGCCTTTTCCTCTTTTAATTATTCAAAGGACACACGAGATTGGAAGCGTTTTACAGATTAAGAACCAAGTTTTAGTGCCGTGTCGCTCGTCAAAAAAATGTTCCATCTTCCAGAAACGTTCCACAATGACATCACTACCCACACACCTCAAGGGGAATTGGAAATAATGCTTCTACCTTTAATTACATCTTCTCGGCAAAATGAAAATTGCATTGATGAAGTCACATCAAAATCTACAGTTTTAAATGTATAAAAAAACTTCCAAGAGGAATCTCTTCATTATTTACAAGATGAAAAAAAAAGAAATGGATTTATTTTCTAATTTTTTTTATTTCTCAAAACTGACACGAGGGGGCGACATAGTTGAGTTAGTGAATGGATAGCGACAACGCATGCGCTGTGCAGTATTCCACCATCCTTTATATGCAAATGAAAGAGGAAAAAAGATGCCCATGTGTGTTTTTAAGGGCAAGCAATTTTTGAGGGTAAGTTGTATTTCCCCTTTCCCTGGATAATTTGTCTTCCACGGGAGAAGTAAAAAAAAAAAAGGAAAAGAAACCTTTGAAATCGAAAAATAAATTACATTCCACTTTAGAAAAAAAAATACTTGAGACAAAAATTAACTCCTAATTTTTCAAACCAAGAGAATAAACTTTGAACAATTTATAAAAATAAATCAAACCCGAAAGCTCCCTAGACAATAACAAGAATTTTCGGAAAGTACAACAAACCAATAAAGAGTGCAGTTCACCTAATCTTTCAAAACCGTAATAAAATCCTGTAAAAAATAGTCTTAGAAAAAAGAATCGTATGAAGTTTTTTTTTGTATAACCCTAATCTATCTTTTGGCCTTTTTTTTTTTTTTTACTAGAGTTCTACATTCACCCCTAAGTATATCATAAAAACCAGATACGGTGGTTAAATTTTATTAGACAGCACCAAGTGAGAAATGACTCGAAACAGAATAGTTTCTAAAGGCAAACGCTGCAGTTTGCAAAAGGAAAAAAGAAATTCAAATCTGCAAGTGTATGGCATTCAAAGTACAATAAGCAGAACACTCATAGGGAGTTTTGCGAGTCATCTGGAGAGAAAACATGCAAATCATTATCAAGAATTGGAGCGTATCACATTCTATACTAACCGCTAGAATTGTTCCGGATACCATTATTTTGCCTCTCTGCGCTTTCTAGCGTCTTTTTTCTTTACCTTTCCCCCTTCCCCCCTTTTTGAGAATTTAAATTCATTCTCCTATCATGTGCGCAGTCTACTTCCAATATCGCACCTATGAGACGCTCGACGACTGCTCCTGATAAATATTAATGATTAAGGCAGAAAGAAACGTTTGCCATTGATATTCCCAGCTCTAGAGGAAGAAAAATCACCAAAATCCAAACCTCCCACTGCGTTTATAGAGGGAACAGTTCACTCCAAATGCATTCTTCTCCAGCCGATTTCAACCAATTGAACTTTCGAATAAATAACCAAATAAAAATCGTATCTAAATATATACTTTACAAACAAGTTTCTCTATCATATAGGAAATTAAATAGAGGAAAAAATAAATAATAATAAAGATTAGTGTGTATTCGATGACGAGGCCAATTTCGCACCACTCACTCGCTCATCTTTTGATAAATACAGGAGCAAAAGTGAAGGGCACTTGGGATTTAGCCACAAACAGCAGGAGGCGAAATGAGTTTGAGCCTCACTCATTTCTCATTGGTTGCCTTCAATCCCCTACTGAACCACCTGCACAGACTTCATTGTAATTCCTTCATTAATTTATATTCCCCATCCACCTTGGGGAGGGCGGCTACATGGGTGGAGGGAAGCTGGATGGTTTCATGTTTTTCCCATGATGTGGCGCACAAACCAAAGAATGAAGGCGGCTGGCTGCACAGGGGTCTAACCGTTGCCATTTATATGGAGATGACCGCTGACAATGAATTCGCACTTGGAAAATGGATGACTTTTCTAACCTGGGGATTTCCTTATAAAATATAAGAGTTAATAGGATTTTTTTAACCCTTTATATCTGCACTAGAAAAGAAAGTATAAAAACCATTTTTTATTTGTATTATGGAATTATTATTTGGTTTTACCCCTGGCAACATTAGCTGCAGAGATTTCCCAAGAGGGTAGGCTCAATGCACATTCGCTCTGCCTCCCTATAGTCCAAAGGAAACTCCAATTATGGGAATATGATCTGTAGAAATTGCAGAAAATGTACAGGGAATAAGCCAACAAAACTGCATAAAAAAATATTTTTCTTGTATCAACCTACTTTTCCGAAGACATTTTGTTGACAGATGTTGTTTTATCTATCATTTCAATCTGGTAGAATATGTGCATAAATTGCTCAAACTCGCGTATTTGATATGGAATATTGACTTTCAACACTAGATCAAATTATTAACATCCCTTCTAACCCATTTCTAAATATTAAAGCCCAAATAACCTCATGGCATGTCATGCATAAAGTACAAGTCTTGCTGGACCTCACTCACAATCGATAGGAAATTAATAGTCGACCATCCAATAGGTGAATTTTACTTTAGGGCTTAACCTATTTATATTGCTTTAAGTTGTTTATGAGCAAAATAACTTTTAAACCTAAAAATTCTGTTCATCTTAAAGGGACAATCAACCTTTTTTTACAACTGCTTAATTTTTCATCACCTCTATAGGTGGCCAAATCTATTCTATTGGTTATTTCATATCACGTGATTGCAAAAAGATAATAAAACAAAACTGACTAAATTATAGATCAGAAGATAGAGCAAAGTTTTAAAAAGGATTTCTTATCCCTGTGGCTGTAGTTAATGATGGTATGAATAAAAATGTTGCTTTTGCTCTATGGCAACAGACATTAGAGTAATTTCACCATTACCTCTCATTTGTGTGTTATTAAAAGCTAATTACTATTTCAAAACAGTTGCAACTTAAGTTAGAAACATTTTTTTTTTTTTTACCAAGAACCTTAGAATTAGTAAAGTTTTACTTTAGTTTCAGTTCCATTTGATAAAATATTAACTTAGTTTTTTTTTCTAACCTTTAGATATTTTTATTTAATTGAATAGACTTGAAGAAGATTTGTAAGTGACCTATTCCGGAGATTAGCAGAAAAGCAAGTCAATTAATGCAACCTGGTGAAAGCCCCGAAATTCATCACTTCGGTTTAAGGCAAACATCTCGAACTCTTAACCAAACAGCATACATAAAAGATGTATTTTTAATTGCCATCTAGTTGTCCCATCCGGCGGGAATTAAAGTAAGATTGGAAGAAAATTATGAGGAAAATGTAATTAATTATTTGCTAAAAGGAAATTTTCTCTTAACTATTTTCGTTTATGAGATTTGAAACGACAAACAAATAATCTTATCAGTGCATCGTTTTTGAAGTTGTATTTCCTCCTTAATTCATTTTGTCTTACACGAAAAGCTCGTCTCTCCAATTAAAATTTGATAAGCTTAGAGAGTGCCTTTCGCTTTATCTCCCGTATAAATATTTTCTCATCTCTTCATGCTACGTCATAGACCAGAAACTAATGCAAAACCAAGATCGCTATCTAGCGTGACATTTTTTTTTCCCCCTGAATTAACATCAACATTTTTGTCACCACAACAAATTTCACTCAATTACCGTTCTTTTTATGTTCGTCTTAAAACTTTACAGCCCCAATAAATAAAACCAAACGTTCCCAATAGTCACAAACTTTAATACCAGGTGGCGGCAAAAATCAGCCGTTATCGTTGGGTTTTCTAATAAAACTAATTATCGTTTTATTCTCACTGTTAATTGCATTGGTTTGATTAAAGTCAACCAAACAATGGCTAATTTGCGCTCTTATGATACAATATATTACAAAAAATTAAATTGACTGGGGAAATTACGAATAATATCGACTATAAGTAAGATTACATTTCCTATTCTTGTTAGAATTTGAGTTGCGCAAGTAATCTTTCTTATCACTGATTGTTTATCCAATTTCTAACCGGACAATGAAGTATCTAATTCTTTCGCAATTCCATCAGGACTCGCAGTATGTGTCTAATTTGTAATAAAATCTAATTCTGTGGAAGAAGCTTCGAATCTTATTAATAAAATAATTATATCAACTAAACACTTTTATGTTAAACACAAAGGGTCTAATTACATTTTTCCAATTCCAAGAAAAAGTAATAAAAAATAAATCAAATTCTTCTTTAATTTTTAAAGAGGTTTTGTGTGCGCAAACTACCACTTCATTCCACTAAGTAGCCTTATTGATTGTAATGGTTACCTTTGATTAGGTGCACCAGATTCTTTGTCAGTTGACCTCTGGCCTCTGCAACAACTCTCCTTCGATTTAAGCGAGGCCAGAAGGAAGCAACGCTAAGGCAATCTCCGTAATTACATTGCAGTGTCCCAACTGATAAAATCAGCAGAGAGCCAAGGAAATTGCAAACCCACAACAGATTCCCAACACAAAGAAACCTTAGTTTGGCAACATGACACAAACTTAATCAACTCATCAGCCGTATGAACACCATAAATGCTTAACTTGCAAAATTAATATCTACTATTTGCTAAATGAAACAAAAGAAAACTTTTTCACAGACCTTATATGGCACCCAATTGTGTTGTCTTCGGTCTTGTAGAATGCGTAGATTAAGTTCTTTTTAATTACGAATTTTTCTTGGAAATGTCCGCATCAAAACGTCCGTAATGTCTATAATAACGTAGTAAATGTCCATAAATGTAGCGTTCTTCACTCTTGAATGAGCTGCACTTCACTGATGAATCCCTAATAAAAGGAAATTTTTAATCTTTTTGTCTTGTAAAAATTCTTCGAACTTAGAATATGAGTTTTAAGGGTCAGTGAATTTTAACATATAAGCTTAATTCGGTGAATATTAAAATTTTGAATGTTGATCGTTGCCCGCCCAGAAAAAATATCGTTGAATAAAATTTGAATTGTTGAAATTCTCGATTATAAAACAACTTTTCTTTGAAACTATGAGAATATTTTTTAAAATGTCGTTTTAGCTTTTTTTTTTTTTTTTTTAATTTATTTTATTTTATTTTTTTTTGCATGGTTTTAGGTTAGGAACCTGCAGAGATCATTTGTGATACCGTTGTTCTTTATTCGTAGCTAAATTTCGTGTAACGTTTAGCCCAACAAACGCATTCAACCGCGTCTCGAGCGCGTTCAAAGAGACGCTTGAATTTGCATCTTCTCGTAAGCCTACTTATTGCGTCGTTATTTTTTTACGCCTATCCAACCTTTGAGATTATTAAGTCAGATAACCAGCGTTTCCTTGGAACCAATAGAGTATATTTATCACATTTCCAAACGAAATGCGTGCTTACAAAACCGTTAACGTTAATACCTACCCTGGAAAAAATAACACGCACATGTTCCTCGATGTCGGTTTCCTTTTACCGCGAAAAAGCGTCATTTACCTTGAGCGACATCTAGTTAGAGATAGCAAAAATCTATGAGTGTCAGACTGATAACGCTATCACTAAGGAACAATATTGTCGTCCTATTTAATTAGTTGAAAACCGATAATATTATCTAAATGAAACAATTAAGAAAACAATGAACGTATTTTATTTGATTAAACTCAGAAATCTTGAGCACAATACAAATCACTGATTAAAAGGGAAATAAAAAATAGTTTCTGTTTTGTATATTTATTTCAACACGAACTATCCGTCAAATAATATCGAGTGTTGTTACCGAATAACCTAAATAATAACGTTATCAACCCATTTCCTTAAACGCAGAACGATGAATCATAAGCATCCACCAGCTGAATTTGCTGTGATGTAAGCGGCGCCGGTAGTGGAGCTTAGAGAGCGTGTTGAGGCGGATCAGACGAATCCATCCAGCTCCTAAAATAACTTTCCCTTTTTCGACAGTAACTCATATCCTATTAGATCGTCGTCTAGTGCAGGTTGTATTCTGATTTTCTCCTACCGATTAATATACTAATACTCAGGTATTTGACTCAGGTGTTCTACTCTACGCACCTGAGTCACCGCGGCGCTCAAGGTTAGTTTAAAGCACTTATGCCTCAGCCAAAATTTGATTACATTTTTCTATCGCACATCTACGACGTAGAAACCCTTATTTATGTAATTTTTCGAATTGGTTGATTGATGTCTACAATTAGACTCAATTTAATTACAAGATTATGCAATTTCGTATGGTTATTCAATTCAAAGCTTAAAATAGCAATTTATTTTCGCTTTCCATTTTTATCCTGTAACTCTGATATGAAATACTCCCTTGTCAAACAGTTTCCTACCCAGAAGGATTACACAAGATGGGTGTTAACAGGATTTCCTACAAAAAATTGTAATTCAGCTTATCAAATGCATTAAATTTGTAAGTCAATAAGTTGTTGGTTAATCCTTAATGTTTTATTGAAATATTTTATGAAATTTTCTATGCCTTGAATTAAAAAAAACTTGTGAAATGTTTGTTAAACCTGATAACCTTGATACTCCACTACCTTTCATATGGGCTAAGCCTTTAGCATTTCATTTGGCCATGACACAGGTGACCTGGCTTGAAATTTTTCTAACTACAACTCAAGTTGGGCAACCAACTTCATTTTAGCTACGGGCGATTGAATCCCAGGTGGGAATGGTGAATGAACTCTTTAAGATTTTATATTACTTACATGTAGAATACGTACATCTGTTTACCAAATGAGGAAAGGGGAAAAGGCGAATTTTTAAGAGGCAAGCATTAATGTTTTCTCTTCTTTTATGCAGTATACCAGATAATTACACCTACTGATATCACTACTTGAAAATACAAGAGAGAATAACTAGTTTCTTGAAGTATACAATGAACACAAATTGCTGCTCTTCTGAGTCCAAGTTTTCGAGAGATGATTTGAAAAAACGCTTAACACCGTTGCAATACCAAGTGACGCAAGAAAAAGGCACTGAGAGGTTAAAAAAACGCATTCTTATTTATAGAATGCATTTAGCAATTTTTTTCCCCTAATTGTAGGGCGTTCACTGGAAAATACTACAAATGTAAAGACACTGGAATTTACGTTTGCATCGTATGTGGTGAGGAAATTTTCTCCTCAGAAACAAAGTACGATTCTGGTTCAGGTTGGCCTGCATTTTATGATGTAATCCACCATAACAAAGTGAAACTTAAACAGGACACATCACATGGTAAGATCTTAAAAAAAAATTGTTTCTGAATTAGGTCAAATGGAATGGAATTTAAAGGTACATCAACATTGTAATCTCGAAGAATTGTTTACATTTTAATTATGTTGATTTATCTTTAAATACCTCTAGGGTTCGGTGGCAGTGTAATAACGTACGCTATTGATCAAAAGTTATTAAAATATTATCTTATTATTCATTACTATATTAAACGCTATCCCACGTTGATTTTCCTAATAATGATTAATTCATCAATTAAGTAATTAATGCGGAAGGAGGAGGCATGTTGACATCTCATACATTAATTTGCTTTAACTGTGCCAATTTCTTACTTTTTTTCTCGCCTATTCTTCCTGTTCTACTTCATGATCAGTGGGCGGCAACATACTTCTCATTGCTATGAAACCAGGTATTGTGCGAACCGGAGTGAGCTGTTCCAGGTGTGGAGCACACCTGGGTCATGTTTTTGATGACGGACCTAAACCGACTGGGAAGAGGTACTGCGTCAATTCTTCAGCCCTCAGTTTCAATCCGACAGGACAAGCTGGCGATCAAATTTCAACCAATTCATGAAGATTTGAAGTCAATTCGTCTTCAGTTTCTATTTTTTTGGTTTTAAAAAAGTCCAAAACAATATATATATATGTAAAACAAAAGTGCATTTTCAACTCAAAAGTAGATAAGATATTAAAATGAAAAACTTTGGGTTTTTAAAATTTTTATAAATTTTTAAGGTTAGTACGATTGTGTTGTTCAAAGTTAGGAAATTAAATTACAAATGAGAAGGTATACAGTTTGTGCCAATTAATTCCTCTTTAAGTGTTTCCTCAATTATCACTAAGTGCAAAAGAAGTAGAGAATGTGCGGAAAGGTGAATTATATAGGTCGTTATAAGCAGTGCCGTGTTCAAAATGAAGAACCCCATCTTTGCCTTAAATTAAAGGATGGTGGTTTTCTTTTTTAGCACTGCTCTCTCCAGTGTTTAATTTTTTAAGCTCTCTTAAATATATGGTATTGTGGAACTAATCCAATTTCCTTACATAATTTATTCGTTGTTTGACTAGGTTGTTTCAATTCTGTTCTAATTAAATGATTGGTGCAATTAAATTGCTTTCAAAGATTAACATCTACATTATATCAAAATATTGCTTTATTTTTGCAAGTTTTTTTTTTTATACCAACGTGTTTTGCTTTATAACTTATAAAATTTTGTTGTGATTGTGTAATTGAAAAAATTATTTCTTGTATTTATTTATACTTTTGTTGCAATTAAAATTATCTATTTGGGAAAAACATTTTGCAATTTCATTGCATTTAGAGTTAAATATAAAATTATGTAAATTTAACAGTTTTATAAACATTTAAAAACAAAATAGATTTGGTTCATACTTGAGCAGATGACTTTTTACAAATAGTATACATTTAACATTATACAACCACTAGTAAATTGGAATGTAACAGAACTTGCTGTAATTATTCCAATATACACTTCTGAATGTCAAATATATAATATATTAAATAGTAATATATATCATCTGTTATTTGGTTTCAATGGCATTCGCTCTGAAGGCTGAACGTTATCACAGTGAATCGAATTTCTACCTGCCGTATACGTAACTGGATGATTTGAGTGAACAAATCCCTACGTAAATAAAGAAAAAAAAAGGCATTTACATATAAGTTGCTTTGATTTGTTTTTTAAAACTATATTGACCCTTCCACCATCCCATCCCAACACCTAACCATTCCACTATAACCAATTGTCAGACACCACCAATGAACCTTATAACCAACTTCCAAGAAGTTAAAACTATAAGAGGAAGCAAGGTGTAATTTAGCTAAATTTTTTAAGTGTAAGCAGAGGGACCGGAAAGAGATGCAAGCCAGAAAGAATAATACCTTAACTTACGACTACATTTATCATACTTGGCATCATGAATCACTGTTCTACAATATTAGTCTGAGACACAGTCAATTCTCCAGAATGTTTTGAGAACAGGATAAATAATCGAGGGCGTTGACGATATTCAGGCATGAAAACCTAAAGGGAATGAAAAACTTGCATAATGCTTATTAGGCATGCGCAGACGAGAAAGGTAAGAATAGCTATTTGGTTGGAAGTTAGTATGAAATCTGTGAAATGTTAGCAATTATTTACAATTAATTTTGAATATTATTTTCTTTTTTCATTTATTACAGTGCCAACTATTCACATTCCACTCAAGAAAATCACACATTATTCAATCCGCAGTAAAATTTTGTAAGGAAAAAAAACTTAACATAAAAAGTGCAAGAAGGGCTACCAGTCCCACTATACTTACACCTTTCAAATAACGTTTGATGTGTGCGTAATGATGTTGCAGAACATTAATTGTAACATCTGGTATGAGAGCCATAACTATAACAAGAAGAAGTGCCATCCAACAAGTCGGAAGGGATAAAATATGGGTATATATCCCATACATTCTCGTAAAACTAATCAATTTGATACCTGACCTAGAAAAAAAAATTGGGAATTATAAATTGCAGGGTTAAATTGTAAAATTCTGTACCAATCAAGTCCAGTGTAGACAAGTGTGAACGCCATAAACCCCACAAATACAGACACAAAGACTGATCCCGCGAACAACCACGTAAGATAACGTGTTTCTAAAACTAACTGAAAGAAAATACATTTTTTAGTATAAAATTCTGAAACAAAGTTTGCTTCACCTTTAAATTTATGACGATGACAGCTAAATGAAAAACGAATGTACCGAAGAAATAATAACCCGACATCTATTGTAATAATGGTTTTGATTATTTATTAATTAAAAGTTTTGCTTTCTTAGACTTACTTGACCGTTTGATTCCAACGATGTGTCATGAAATATAAACATAGCAGTAAAGAAAAATACTAAAGAATGCCAAAGCCCTAGCAAATTCCATTTTAGAAATTCACTCACTGAAAGTCGAGCGTTATTAGATATTTTTCTGGAATATAGAAAAAATTACAATGTAAATAAAAGTTATAAAAATTGTTTCCAAGTTCTTATCAAGAGTAATACCTATACAGTTCCGGTTTTTGGAGTAGCACTTCCTGTTTAATATTTTGTTCGAAAAGACCGTAAATCAAAATGGGCAATGAAGTGAAGAAAATATTAAAAAAAGACATAAAAACACCATCATACAATGTCTGAAAAATAGGATAAAATGTTAATTTTTGACTATTTTACTTTTTTAAATTGCTCGTACCTGCGTAGAAAACGCGGTGTAACACGCATAATATAACTGGGGGGTAATGAAGGCTACGTTCTGTGAAAAAACATGTTTGATTAAACAGAAAAAAGCAAAAAAAAATGTTGCAATTACTTTGTAGAAAAAATATTGCACCAACGTGCTAACACGAATGTAATAATAATGACCGTGAACAAGTATAACTCTTTGAAGAAACTTAAACCTGGCTATGGCAAAATCACTACAGCGCATTGCTTGGCGCCCTTCTTTCCCCATAATACCTGAAAAACAATTAGTATTAAGCAACTTAATCATTATTTAATGTATGCAACTTTACTTTTTTTAAAGTAATATGAATGTAATAATCTTACTTTACTTATTCCAGAATTAGCACTTAGTGATAAAAGTTGATAGTTTTTAAAATATGTTTTAATATTAACTCTTAAATATTTACCTAAACCAACATGTGCTTCTTGAATCATACTACAGTCATTAGCTCCATCTCCAATGGCAGCTGTTGTAGGACTTCCAGGGGCATAGAATTTAATCATTTTAACAATCTGGTTTAAATAACGTCTTTTATTGTTTAAAGAATCGGTTAGTGTAATTTCGTTTCAACTTACTTCAGCTTTTTGAAGTGGCGACATCCGGCAGCAAATTACAGCTTGGCATAAACAGCTTACTTCCACTAAGATTTCAATGCAGCCAGGTTCTAAGGCGACTAAAAGACTAGTACCATCAATTATAAGTCCATAACTTCCCATCGGTTCCTCGTTAATTCTGTTTCAAGACAAAATTTTAACTTGTAAATAATCAAAACACAGAAGCAAATACCTTCTTCTAATCTCTCTTAAGGACATCTCGCATTCTGCAACTGATTTCTGCTCAACCACCCTGAGTTGAGTCATGCACCGTTTAAAGTGGCCGCAAGAGTAACTAATATTAACTGCAGTTTCCAACTTATCTCCTGTCAGGACCCATACTTTGAGACCAGCAAGTTGCAACAGTTCGAGTGTTTCTGGTACCCCTTCTTGCAATCTGTCCTCAACACCAACAGCACCCAAAAGATGAAAATTTTGCTCCGTAAATTGATAGGCTCTGAATAACTATTTAATGTCCATATTAGAATCGTCATTAAAGATATATTCAATAAGATCTACTTTCTCGGCTCTGCTTTCTATGGTATTCCGTGCGTCTAGTAAAATTCTGTCAATTACCCTATATTCTTCTAACGTCAACATTTTGTATGCAATTACCAACGTTCTTAACCCCAGCTATAAATTAAGTTACTACATTTTTTATCCAATATTTGAAATTAATAATTTACCATTGCATAATCATTCACATGTTGCATAGTTTCAAGTATGGGTCCTGAACTGCACTTTTTCAAAACAGTCGATTCAGCACCTTTCGTTAACACATAAATTTTATCTAAAACAATAAATTTAAATTAAAATGTAATCTAAATGTTTTAAATATCATTAACTGTTATAAAAACCAACCGTTTTCATCTTTAACAATTACAGACATGGAACGTCTTTCGGAAGTAAATTCCAGCACTTGAAGGCACTTGTAGGTTCTTAATTCTCCTTGATTGTCGATGATATATTTATCATTTTTTATGCCCTTGAAAATAACTCCAAATCTAGCACACGCTTCTACCAATGCTTTTTCATCGGGCGAACTTGCATGATATTCAGGTAACGGTCCAGGTAAATTTAACATACGCTCGGAGTCAAGCAAACCTGGACTAAGGTTGCAATGGACGGTATGACAAACGGTAAGTACCAATAAAAATAATTCCATTTCACCCTAAGACAAAAGAAAACCTTAGAATTTACTTATTCCTCATTCGTGCGTAACTATTGAAACAAACTGGTTTTTGTTTACCCACTGTGAAATTTGAAATTTTTTCCGGATGCGCAAATATCGACTCAGGAACGAGACACAAGTTCCCCTCATGTTCTTGGTATCGTACCCCTTTTACAGAACACTGTCTAAATCGCATATCGTTTTCGGTAAGCGTTCCAGTTTTATCCGTGAATAAATATTGCACCTGGCAAATAAATTGATCGTATAATCATAAGAGAGTCATGATAAACCTTGTTAATATTTACCTGGCCTAATTCTTCATTCAAGTCTGATGTATTGCATTTGGCACATTGATTAGTTGCTGGATCGTACAATTGCTCATCCCATACCAAAAATAACGACCCAATAAATTTTTGCATTTCTTGGAAATAGAATAAAATGTTTTAAAAAAAGTCTTTATGAATTGGATTTTCGTAGTACCAATTGTTACGTATAACGATATTGGTATAATGTAATTTAAAAGAACTAAAAAACTGAGCCCTGTTTGAAATAAATCTTTTGCCTACAAAAAAAAATTAATAAAATAAAATAAAACTTTAGGGTCAAATAAAATAACTAAACACTTACACTAAAACGAATAAAATAATTAATATACCAGTCTTCCATAATTTTAGAATTTCTACTTGAATATCTAAGTCCTGTGCATAAAACAACTTCCAGAATTAAAATAACCAAAAACACAATTAAAAATATATTCATTGATCTGTAAACAAAGGAAAAAAAAAATCATAAAAATAGAAAACCAAAAAAAAAAAAAAAAACTCAAAAAAATTCCTAGGGGCTCTTGTAACTTAAAATGTAGACAAAACATACTCACTTCTCAATTGTCGAGAATTTATTAGACTTCACTCTCGAATTTAAAGCCATTTTAGTTTCTTGTCCTGTGTATATAGCACAACCATAAACATAAGCAGTGTTTTTCAGTCGAGCACCCTTCAAAAGTACAGTCTCAACCCCCAGTGGTCTAAAGGTTGAAAATTTTTATTACTAACAAAGATAAAATTTCACTATTTCAAGCTCACCTCACATGTTTTTCACCATTTTGTTTATAAACTGTAAGCCTTCCAAGAAATTTATACAAATCAGGGTTTGGTTGTTCACATTCAACTTTTCCAACCAAATTGGCGAATTCGTGGGCAGCTCTGTATACTTTAGTTTGAGATATTGATGTATGAATCTACAAATTAAAAACCTTGATATCTTCCAGTTCAAACAAAAAAAACAAAAAAAAAAAACTAACTTTTAAATTTGTTTCCCCATCCAAATTGGCAGTAGTTACATGGCATTTACCCTCCTTTTCACTACTCGATAACATAATCATGTCGCATGGAAAGCTCTCTTCTCTGCGCACCATCACAATATCACCAACCTGAATTAATTTACCCAGCAATTTATCTTACACTTTTTTTTTTTTCTCAATTAATGTATACCTTAATATCCATTGCTCTAATCACTTTTAATTTCCCATGTTTCACTACTGACGTATCTCTGCAATTGACTTCATTATCGGCTTTATGGCGCAACCAATCCTCATAAGCCTAAAAGACATTTAAGATTAATTACAATCTTTATGATAATAATTAGAAAATTTCACCTGTTTAATTGCAGTTACTGTCACTACAAATGCTAAAGGCATGGATGTAGTCCAAGGGCTAACAGGGCTATCTATACCCAACTGAAAGACAGATAATTACGTAACTGAAACATCATTCAAAAATAGAAAATACCTGAATAATTGCAACCCAAAGAAAATACATATTGGCAACCCTCCTGAATTGCTCAAATAAATTTTTAGGAATAAAATTAAGTAGTGTATACTAAAAAAAAAAAATTTATCACAATTTTGTACATAAATAATTTTATTTTTCATACCTTTGACGAAACTATTCTGTTATTTGGAAATTTTTCAGGTACCATAACTTCACAATCGGGGGGTGGGTTTCCCCCAACAAACACAGTTCTATATTTTTCTGATCTCCTGTTCTGCAATTAAAAATTAATTATTGACGACACTTTAAAAAATAAAATTACTATAATACGTAATCTCAAAAGAATGTTTAGTCTCAAAATAACTTATTGCAAAACAATAAAAATAAAGTTTTACTTGCGTTATCATCAAACACTTGACTTTTTAATGCCAGTTATATTTTCTTATCACATGTGTTGGGCTATGTCAACAGGCTGTGTGATAAATAACTGGGAATGGCAGTTACGTTTTACTAGATTAAAAACAATTGAAGGATTACACAGTAAACAACCTTTCACCACGACTAAACGATACTAAACGGAACATTTGTACGTGCAAATCACAACGTGTAAAGCAGTTCAGTCACCTTACAAACAACATTAACTTGCGGATAGTGAATTCCCATCAGTGCATCATAAAGTGTAACAAAAGAACTACTTATAAGTAAATCGATGTCAAAGAAATAAGTAAATAAGACTTTAAATTCTCTTTAAAAAATCGTTTCAAGGCCATGGTTTGTGGGAAAACTTTGGCGTTTCGATCAAGGAAACGCAATACCAGGCCTTGAACTGAAAAAAGACAATGAGTAATCTCAACACTATATTTTGTACATCAAAAGGAATTTTAATTTCGGGATATTAAAACGTTAAAAGTCATTTTAAACGTTAGGAGTTTTAGGTTGATTTCATCTTTCGATAAATGAATTAAATTGAAAAAAAAAACCAGGCCGCGCGTGTTTTAGATATTATAAAATTCACCTATTTTATATAGAGGAAATGTAGAAGGAAAAATGAGAAGGAAAAAAGGTTTTCCCCAACATAAAATGTCAATATTTTTTTTCCGCGTCAAATATTCTTCTTACCTCATTTTCTCTTGATTGTCTATGAAAAAATTTTGTCCACCTACGTCTGGATGTTGTCCCATTGGCTGTGACTGGATTAGCAGAAGCGGTAGTGGTAGTAGTGGAATTTTCGGGTGTGGATAATTCGTAGGAATTGGTCATTCTCATTGCAATTTATCTTTTGACTGTTCACACCGCAGGAAAAATATATAAATAATGAAGAAAAGATAATATACTTAACTATTTTTCATTTTTTTAGTGACAATAAAAGCTAAGTTAAGTGCCAAGTCCTGAGAATTTTGAGTAGCAAAAATAGCGCTGATACAATATGGTCGATTGATGTTTATAGAGAAATATATTAAAGCAGCTTGTAACCACCTGCTCCGCTCAATTTACCTGCTACAGTTCATCCAGCCAGTCGAATTTGTAATTTTTTTTCTCTCTCGCATGCAAAAATCAAGGTAAATTCACCTTTGTAATTTTGATAATTCCGATAATTCCGACCAATTGTCGCATCAGAATATATCAGCAATTCATTTTTTTATAGTTTAAATATCAACCCAACATTTTCTCGATTAAAGGAAAGTTTTTAAAAATATTATTTCCACCTTTCTGAGCATGATCGTAACAATAAAAGAAAAAAAATTGAAACGCTTCAAAGTCCTTTTTGAGTGCACTCTGAGTAATTCACTGGGTGAGGCCAAGTGAAAGTGGTGTAATGTTAAATGAAAAGATCACGTGTCTTATCCGGGTGATAACTTAACTTTTCAATAAAATTCCTGTGGAATTAGCATATGGGAGCACAGAGGAACTAGCATTTTTATTTCCTCGTTAACCACTTTGCTAATAAAATATTCCAAATTTCAATAGAGGTCAATGGAAAAAGCAAATTAACTCAATTGACTGTGCGGGCAGGAATATTCCATGTTAGTAATAGCACTCACTACACAAATGGAATGATTAAGCGAAATTTTTTTGCACGCAACGCAACATTAAATGTATAAAAAAGATTAATAAATTACTCCAACCTGTGAGGTATGAATTTGATCTAACGCTAAACTGTACAGTGTAAACCAGTCAAAAGTAGAATCCATCTTCAATTCAACTACTAAAAATAAAATTGTTTCCTACAACACTATAAAAGAAAAAAAAAATACAATGTTACCAGATGGCAAATGATCAAGTTTAAGTTCTAAAAAAATTATTTGGACTGTAGGCGAACTTTTAACCTTAAGAGTTAGTCATGGTTAATGGTTAATTCATTTTAAAAAAATCAAATAATTTTTAGGTAGTTTCATTTTCTGTTTACGGAATGTTAAAGAAATGACAACTATTGCAGACGACTGAAGCGAAATTTATGGGTTGTTTTTGATATTGTAATGAGATATAAGCAATGAGGAAACTGTTTCTAAGAGAAAAAATTAACTTTTTTTCCCCATGGTTGTAGGCCAAGGAAACAACGTTCCCTAATTTTGA
The DNA here is from genome assembly GCA_034686365.1 of Pachymerium ferrugineum. Lineage (NCBI taxonomy): Eukaryota > Metazoa > Arthropoda > Chilopoda > Geophilomorpha > Geophilidae > Pachymerium > Pachymerium ferrugineum. The sequence goes on from JAQGAS010000031.1 coordinate 137,632, forward strand.
GTTTAAAGAGTTTCGTTTTGCTTACCAGTAACTTTAGAATATTTCCGTAATGCATGTTGAGTTGAGTTTCATGACTCATAGACTTCCATCAGAAATCAGTCCAGGTGATTGTCCGAAGGCATGGCACAATCGGCAGGAGTAATCACAGTGCTTACATAACGATGTCAAACATGCTTTCGCCATATTGACATTTCGAGGCTGGGTGGTGGCGACGACTAGCGGTAAATAATTGAATCAAGCAAATAAATTACCACAGGTCGTAGTAAAGAAAACAAATGGCAAATCGTTTCGCTATGTATTTCTTCTTTATAATTATCGAACCAACACACGTAAACGATAAACTACTTATCATGTGACATACTGTTAGTTTGTCAGTCATGTGATCAGATAAATGAGTCACACTGTGATAATTACAATCTAAAAAAGATGAGCTTGATTTAACATGTCTTTAATTCACTATGCTAAGTTTCCAAACTTCAATTCTAGTGCGCAACATTTGCACACGAGCAAATATACCATTGAGTTTTCATGAAACAACCATCCCCTGGACGATCACAAAGTTTCTGTAAGCACCGCTAGATGGCATAGTAAGCGGTGCCTTACCACGCGTATTACTGGTTAATGGCTTATAACGTAAGCGGCCACTGTTACAGACTTATTTAATGTGAATAGAGAAATAAGGTTCCGTCCATGAATTATTTAGTTTCAAGGACTCAATTCAATTTAATTGAATGTTGTAAGTATATCTCCAGTAGCAGACGACATTCTTCATATGATACCAAAGAACAAGATCCTATTGCAGTGAAGCCCGCCAGTTACTCTCCCTTGATTGAGGGGCAGCTAGCATTCGATGGTTTGGCTTCAATTTTTTTACGAAACTAAGTTTATATTCTGAGAAGTACAGTACAGAAATGTTAGTAACAACAAATAATAGCACAAGAAACAATTTAGGTCAAGACATCAGTTACCATTTTATTAATTGCAGTAAATTAACCCCATCTTCTTGCACTCCATCTAATTCTTGGTTGACATCTGTATTGCGGATTGTATTGGTTGCGATTTAAGCAATCTACAAAATTTACATCACACATGCATAACGTCTGAGTGCACGCGTTTCCATTATCTGAAACAAATTAATCTTACCATTAAACTTTATTTGCAATTTCACAGTTTTACCGCATGTGAACGTCCTTGTTTCTGAGTTGTAACCAAGATTGTAAAACCGAAGATAAGGACCTAAATTACCTAAACTTCTGCATTGTCTGTTGTAGTTGTCCCAACAAAAATCATGTGTTTGACAACACCTAAAAAACGCCAAGAAAATTGTTGGATCCTACAAGTGCAATAAATAAAGGTGGAAAAGAAAATTAGATAACTCACTGATCCACTCCATCAACAGGGTTAGCACCCCTTGCACCTTTTCCACACCAATTTCCATAACAGATATAATTCTTCCAAGTCAAATTAGTTGACGTATTTATCATGTAAGCGAGTTGCTTAACATTTTGCGATGAATAGTCAAAACAAATGACAACTAAGCATGTAATAAAAATTATTATAAAAAACAAAAATTTATCAAATTTGGTTTCTTGACTTAACTGCACAACACTATAAAAATAAACACTAACTTCATCACCTCTCAGTCTATAAAGATAGTCAAAGTTACCTTCCTCTAGTAAGTTACACCTTATTGTGGCACTAGCCAAAAACCAACTTGTAAGCAATAATACTAATAATATAATGCATATCCGTTTCATTTTTTGGTGTTATTTTGATAAGGTATTGTCAGTGGGGAAATACGTAACCGCGAAATGACGCATAATAACAAATAAAATAAAACCCAAGTCTTCCACTACTATTCAAATTCAACCTAATTCAAAATGTTATTGCAGAAATAATTTTTTATATAAAGCTTAGTTTAAATTTCCTGTCAAATATTCCATTTACACGCACAAGGGCAGAATAGATGCCACAATCAAGTAAAAAAAAAATTAATTCTAGAAATAACCTAGATATTACACGCATTGTAAATTTCGGAAGAATAGAGTTAGTATAAAACCTGAAAAAAAAAAAAAACAGAGTAAACTCAAGTATAGGTATTAAACACGGATTAATTACTTATAGCACTAAATCCAGCTAATAATCCAAACATGGCATTCCATCCAATTTGAGAGTTAAAATTCTGAGTTATGATAGCTGACAATGGCGATGAAATAATCTGTAACATTATTTACTTAAATATTAAAAAGGTTACGGAGGATTTTTTTATTACCGTAGTTGAAAATATTAAGCCATAATTAATTACTGCATGACCAATTCCAAACGTTTGGGTAGTGCACGTAGGAAGGAGGCAAAAATTACCCGAGAAGAAGAAGAAAATTGCCCAAATCCAAACAGCAAACATAATTTTCCCACCAGTTTCAGTGAAGTTCAATGTTGCCATTAAAATAGACAGGCCAGCTGTCAAGACTAACATACACACCTGTAATATATGAGAATTTAAAAAAAATAATGAGGCGTATTTGCAATGTTTAGGTGTACCTTGTAGTTGAATTTATCAATAAGAAGTCCCCATAGTATCCGACCACCGGCATTAAAAACTGCAGCCACAGCGCCTACAGTTGCTAAAAATTGATCATCCTTAATAAAAGTTTGTCCATATATCTGAAATTGCATTAATTAGGCTATGGAAATTGTGTAACAGATGTTGCTAAACATTACCTTATACATAGATGAGATGTAATTTACAATTTGACTGTTGAAAAAAAATGTGAACCATAAAATATAAAATTGTCGGTACCGGAATATTTGTTTTGGTGTAAATGATTCGTATAAAATGATTTCATCTATAGAAGTGTCATTACATGGTAATTTTGTCAGCTCTAAATCACTTGTGGTTTTTATAATCTGATAAAAAAATAATGAGCACTAAGTTATATAAAATGATGGAGCTGAAAATAAAATTGATTATAAGTGACAGTATACTTGTGCAATATTTGGAAAATACTCAATGTGCGCGTAATGTAATAAAGATTCAATATACTAAACTGATTCACACGTGTTAACATTAAAAGTACGTGACTCAGAGCAGTGTTTTTGAATTGCAACCTCTTAAACTTTGCACGTACTTTCTATCTCACAATGAAGCAATCTTTTGCGCCATTTATGCTTTACTTCAATGTGAACACTAATGTGAACTTAAATTTTCACCTTTTCCACACTTCCGTAATAGTAGTCGCTAATCGTTTCAATTTTTCCATCAATTATCTCGTCTGGACGTTTTTTCGAAACTTGTTTTGGAAGTGTTAACATGGAGCATCCAATTAATTGCAATAACCCATATATTGCTCCCAGTAATAGGAAAACGTTTGGAACGCGATTTAAAACGTATGGATCAGTGAAGTACCTATAAGTAACGTCAATATTTCATACTATAACCGTCTACACCAAAAAATTTTATATTTTCCTTTTACTAACCCATCTTTATTAGACGCACTGTTATGTGGATTAAGGTATCCAGTTTGAACCTGAGTAAACACAAATGCTCCCAATCCAAATCCTGCAACGACTATCCCATTGACTAGTCCTTTATTGTTAGGAAACCACTAAAAAAAAAAAAATAAAATGAAAATTTCATCAACACCAACCCCAGAATTTAATAGTTTTCTTTACCTTCATACCCGCGCCTAGAGGTGAAGCATAAGCAATTCCTATTCCGATTCCGTAAGTAAAACCGTAAGTTAAAGCAAATACCATTAATGAGCATTTAATTGAAAAATATGAAACTGCAACACTCGTCCTTGAATGCAAATATAGGTATTAAAACACTTTTTTTTCTAATGTAAGTCAATTTACGTTGCAAACATGCTCCCAATGTATGTCGTCATTCTGGGACCTAAACGATTATCAATTAATCCCCCGATACTCATAAAAAGTCCCTGTCCAACAGCAATCATAGCTTGCACCCAAATAGCATCATTAGTAGTTACGTTAAGGTTATTCCCAAAAACTCGTATGTATGAAATTATGTAAGGTGCCATATTTCCTGTCAAAATAAAAATATTTTTGAATGACAATTTCCTGTTTTTATTGAGAACTCAATATGTGCAAAATGAAATTTTTAATACCATACCAAAAGTGTATCCTGTGCCTAATGTTAGGTGCAATAAAAATCCTCCCAAAAGCACGAGAATGCTTCGACAAGAAACCATTGTCTAGTATAGAAACTTGATGTAAATTAAAAAGCAAATAATAGGATATGAATAATTACAATCACTTATGAAACATTACTTGCAAAGCATAAAAGTAATTTGTTGATCAATATGGGAATGATTATGTAAAGTGAGCTAATTTTGTTATTACCTACTTTAATTGTATGCTTATAAATGCACGATCATAAAATTATAGGAGTTTAAATTTTTACCTCACTCAACTCTGCATTTCAAATGAAAAGGGTGCCGTAGTTGCAGAAGGAGGAAAACCTGAAGTCAAAATTGAAGTCTTCCAATTGGAAACCACCTGTTTGAATAACATCTGTAATACTACGCAGACTTATGACAATGCCCTATACTGCAGACGGATATAAAATGAGCGGTTCCTATTGACGTCATAAATTAAAGATATAAGGAATTGGTATATAAAATTATTATTTAATTTTTTGATGCAATTACATTTTATCACAAATTGTAATAAATATCAAATCAAACCGGTGAAATAGTTCTAATACTTATTAAATAA